>VDFB02012365.1:0-80147 GCA_007258455.2 Sequoia sempervirens | reverse complement strand
AAGTCTTAGGTGAAAAAGAGTGAAATAACCTTGTATGTATACTTGTTTATGCCAAATTTTTTGAAATTACAACACTACAAGTTGGCATCAAATCTAGGAAAATAAAATCTTGCCAAGAATTTGAATTTAATTTAGGTCTAAGCTAAGCAAGACTCATACGCCAGAAGTGGCGTATGAGTCCCATTAGGCTAAGCTTGGGACACATTTTTCAAGAAATGCTTAGATTAGTGTGAACACCAGATTGGAGCCCCAAAACTTAGGTGGGACCCATTCACCCAAGGTGGCGTATAGGTCTGAGATCACTAAATATGGGACATACAATCCAAAAACACATGAATTATGATTGTATATTGGTGAAAGTCGGGATTAATCTCCAAAAGATGCATTAAATAAGGCTTGTGGATGCAAAATAAGGCCAATTAAAGCATAAAGAAGCCCAATTTATTAATGAAATCTCTAGATTAGTGTGAAAGTGTAAACGTACACTTTACAACACCCTAAATAAGCCACAACTAGGTTCACTTAGTTTACAAGGGCCCAAGAATTAATGAGAATGTGTTAAACACATTACAACATTAAATCAAGGAAACTTTATGTTTAATTCAATAGGGAGGGCCCAAACAAGTGTGAAAATGTAGAGGGATACACTGCCAAAAAAACAAGCATACATTGCTAAAGACATAAATAAAATAAAGAACAAAAGAAGGGGTGGATCAAGCTTCAACCGTTTGTCTCGTATGTTGTGGATCGGATCTAAGTTGTTTGTCAAAAAAACCATTTACAAGTGGAACTCAATGTCCACCATGCAAACTAATGCACACTCACAAGGGCTAGTGAAATTCGGTATCCACTAGGTGAGCCTCTAGTGAGACGCATACACATGCAGTGGTATGCGCTCACACAAATAGGCAAGTGGATATGGGAAAGTCATGCCTAAGTTCGATTCCCATATGCTAACTGATGGAAGTTGCAAAAAATATTTTTGTTCCATTTTAAACCTCTATCACATTTAGACGTAGGACTGATATATGAGGGTTTAGGATTCATCTTTCATAAATGCTTGAAATGTTCTATTTTGCTATTGACTCCCTATTTCCCATTGTCAGTAATCTTAAAAATTCTTGTGTCTATGATTATCTTCTGGTAACCGGTTCCCCAATCCTAAGTCCCACAAATCTTATTTTTTATAAGGTTAAGTTAAAGGCATGATTTTCCTTTACATCCTTTGCATTATAATGGCTTAGGAATTTTTGAGTCCTTTCTATTATATCAACCTAGAGGGTCCCCTCCATTAAAAAAACTTATGAGCATGTGCCTAAAGGTTTTCACTTAAGTTCTATCAGCCTTTTATCTTTATCACTCATTGTTGATTACTTTTGAAGTGTATATTCCAAATAGGTGATGAGCGATGAGGTGATATCTCCTTGATATCACTGATCGTGAATAGTTTTGGAACTCTTAAATTGAATGAGTGATGAGCGATGTCCTTTATATTGATGAGGGATCGCTTATCACCAATAGCTTTTGATCTTTCAATATTGTAATAATGATAAGTGATGCCCTTTGACCTTATGATCTTATCGCCTATCACAAATATGTTATGAAATGATAAATTAAAATCAATGATGAGCGATGGGATGGGTTTCCTTTGTATCACATCTCGTGGATTTTTTTTAAGTGCTAATTTCTATATTAGCAACATACGATATGTAATGGTATTATGATGATATCTCATCGCTAATTACTTGTAAACCATATGAGGAGAATTAGCTATGAGCGATAACCTGATGTTTTCTATCGTTGATCACTAATCCATTCCAAAGACCTCAACCTTGAGTGGTGATGAGCGATAGATTTCCTTATTTTAAAAGTTTCCTTCGCTAATTTGAGTACATATTATCTACGATGCCTTTTGTGCCATTGATTTTCATGCAGGTGTACATGTCTGGATCTGATGCCTTCACTATACATTCCTGTCACTAATAGGAGCCTAGGTGTGAATTTGGATTAGTGAGGAATGATGGAAATGAATGTGATCAAAGGATAGGCCACATATCCAAGGGTTAATATTTCATCATGTAAAACACTTACATCACTGATGGAGTTGGACAAGGATGATTTATATCAGCGATAAGCGCTAACTACTACATGAAGAGGCAACATGGCAGAATCTTGAAGATTTCACATAAAGCAAAGAGGAAGGTGGCGAGATGAATGGATAACCATTGATGTAGTTTTAAATCTAAATGATCAATGATCAGGGTTTAAACCTGAATGGCTAATTGTAAGTTCACTCGCGTGAACTTACTATCAAGCATTAATGGTGGCATGCCTCTCTCTTGTCCATAAAAGAAAGTAGATACCTGGTTGATTGTGCACTTGGAAACATTGGCTAGGAGAAGGGATACCAAGAGCTAAAGAAATCGTGAGGGAAGATTCAAAAATTACCAGTAATAGATTTTCCATAGCGTTCACCTGGGTAAGCAAAATTGATATCTCCTTCTAGTTGAAGTATTGAGGTGAATACCTTAGAGAGCTGATACAAAATTGGGGAATTGTCTATTTGTTCACTACTGATAGCTTCAATTTGGTGATTAATCACTGGATAGATTTTGAGGAAAGTTTCTTGTTCAATAGTAGTGTTTTGTGCTCTCATAATTGTGAAGGGTTTCTTTTGACTGTAAGAAATTGTAAACCCTAGTTCTATTACATTGTAAACATGAGTGGCCCAAAGCCCAGTGAATCAAGTATTAGACTAGAGAGGAAACCAAAAACAAAAGAGGGTTAAATGACATAAAAATTAGGATGTTTTAGCTAAGGTTAAGTCTAAGCCACTGGCAGTGTCCAACCCTTCACCAAGCACTCCTGCAACGTCCACTAGGTCTAGAAGTGCAAAGAAAGAAACAAGGAAATATACAAGAGGCCTTTGGAGACATAAAGGGAAGGAGGGTCACGAATTGGTAAAATACCCATTGGTCAAGTTGCGTGACCACTAGGTTGATTGATAGTGCTAGCAAAATTGGTGAAAAACCCCAACTCCAGAGCGGATGCCAATTCTTCTGATATAATTTCAATAGGAGGCATTCTAGCAAGCCTGCATTTTATCTATGGGGGCCGAACCTTGGAAAGCTAGTGGTCCCAAATGTGTTTGTAGAAGTGGACCTTATGATGGAATTGGCTAGGCACTATAATCCTACTGACATGACAATTAGAAGTGAAAATGGTGATTTAATTTTGGAGGTAACAAAGGATAAGATGATAGATGTATTTGGGTTAAATCCCAATTATACTATAAAGTTTAGGCGTGCTGAGTTGTATGCTAAATATGAGAAGAGAAATTTTGTATACAAAGAAAGACTTCTAGTGCAACACAGAAGGAGGAAGGAGAGATTCACTGCTAAGGATGTTGAGCCTTTTGAGCATGAAGAGTTTGAAGATAACTTCAAGAACACTTATTATTGCTTAAATCAAGTACTGGTTCAAGAATTTTAGGTTAGGATAGCCCTTGATTTGTTGGTGATGGTGGCGAATATACAAGGTCATAATCAAAATACTGGTTTTGATTATGCCAACATTTTTGCTGAATAGATGCATGAGGATTTCCTCAATTTGAAAAAGGAGGTGCTCCCCTTACATTTCCGCCATTACTCTTTGTTGATGCATATGCTTTTATGGGAGGGTGACTATGAATGGAAAATAAAATTGGATTTGAAACTTATGGATGGTGAAAATAATGTTCTACTAGTATAGATGTGGACATATATTTGGGATTAGGAGTGCTCCAATTCTAATTATATCTTGTTTGCTAATACTGTTAGATATGGTATCTTAGAAACACTGGGTGTGGCACCTATATTTAGGCTTTCTCCAGAGATCAGAAGTATCATGTGCCCAAAAGATATACCAAGATCAAAAGCCGCACATAACTGGGTAGATTGGTTTCTACATTTTGAATATACTTTGATCAGAGCCTATGGAGCTAAAGTGGCACCTCATTGTCTACCCCTGTATGTCTTAGACAGATTGGATTTTATGGAGCTCATGTGGAAAATTGAGTTCATGGATTATGAGATGTTTAGAAATCCCAAGAAAGGTAATGTGGTACATCCCCAATGTGAATTTGCTTACTTCAAAGTCACTGCCCCTGAAGGGTATGGAAAGTTGGGAATTATGGTGAATAATCTTAGAATGCCTATTAATGAGATTATAATTTTTGATCCTAAGGTATTTGCGGCAGGAAAAAGAAGATATAAAATATTAGGCATCATACGTCATGAATTCTTGTACATAGATGATGTGTTAAGAAATCTGACAAGTGATGAGGTTGTCATGACCAGAAAGAAGGAATGGACAACTATAATGAACATTGAGGAAAGAATCATGAAAAGGAATGCCTTTTACATAATTCCATACAATGTAATTGCAAACCCCCTAGAAAGAGCCTTCATTATGATAAAGGATTATCAGTCTGGTGAGTTTAAGGTAAAGGTAAAGGAGGCTGCTAATAAAGCACAAGTTCTCCTTGAACAACAACAAGAAGAAGAAGCTATGGATATCCCAGAGTAGCTTGTTGGTGTTCAATAGGTCAAGGATGAACAAATGGAAGAACATGTGCCAAGGAATGAAGAGGTGGAGCAGAAATTTCATCCTCCTCATATTGAAGAAACTCATAGTTCAGATGTTCCCCCAAAAAGAATTGTCAAATGGAAATATGACAAAGAGAATGATGATGATCCCAAGATTAGGGATTGCGATGAATTTCTGGCTGATGATAAATTTGTGTAGACCAAGGAATTTCAAGGGTTTATGATTGAATAATGGAGTAAGGAGATAAATGAGAGACTTGAATCAACTTGAGATAATGTTGAACCTTCTCATCAGGAGGAAGCTAAGAAAGAAAAGGAAGAGAAAATCAGGGCTGAAATTGCAGCTATTACTCCCACTGAGGCTAGAAAAATTGTCAAGGATAGTGGAATTATGTTATTGCCAGGATGTACTATCACTACTGCCATAACATATGATGCACTGAGAAGAGACCCTCAAGCTTTAATATCTTAAGATCAATTTGAGGATAAAGTGTTTGGTTTTGGATATAGTCCAAAGTTTCATACTCTTGCAATTTGTTCTATGACACCTAATAATGGAAAACATGATGTTGCTAGACCTATTGAAGAAGTTATTGGTTCTGTAGTGGTCAAAAGAGCTAGTGACATAGCTCCTATCTAGGTAGTTGAGTTAACTTCCCATGCTGCAATGCTTAGCGTAGATACTACACATATTTCTCAGAAAAATATGATTCTTTGGTTAAGGAGTACAATAAGGCCTTGGATGAGCTAAATAAGATGAGAGCCACTATTCAGGCTACTCAAAAGACAATAACTCAATCATCCTCCTCTTCATTTATTTTTTCTACACAGGATAGGGAGACCTTGGCCTTATGAATTGATTATTTGAATGGTAAATTGACTGCTAAGAAAGAAAATGTCAGGAGGGCCAAACTTGAAACAGTCAAGGTGGCAAATGAAATTTTTGAGGATGTACTAAAACATAGGTTGACCAAGTTGGTTCACAAGGCCAATGATGTTTGGGCCACTTACAAGAATATTCATGAGGAAAATATAAAGTATCTGCAAGTACAAGAGGCCTTCAGGAATGAGTGGAATAATTGGATTACTAGGGTAAATGCTTGGAAAGAAATGATGCCCAAAATGAATGAGGATCCTAGGGCACCTACCAATATTCCTAACATTTTGAAAATCATTGAATCAATAAATGAGATAACTACTTTCCATGGAAAGTTAGGTATACAACTCCAGGGTAAGTTGAAGATATTCAAAGAGATGGAGGAACGTGGTATGCCTCATATATTGAGTCAAAAAGGTGAATTACACCCATTTGACACCTAGAAGAAAGATTTGGGAGGGATGTTTGCAACAACTATGATGGCCTTAACTATCACCGACTATATCTTGCTCAATTCAAATATTGACACAATGGTGGAAATTGAAACAAAGATGGACATATTTGTTAAAGAGGCCAAGATTTTAATTGATGTCAGATACTCTCAGTATATTACTAAGGTGCAGGATTTTTTGAATGTAAAATGGCCCACTGAGGAGGAATATAACACTTGGTTGGAGAAATGCATAGAATGAATCTATGTAGGGATTAGTGAATAAGATGAATAATGGATGGGAGAAGAATAATACATAGCCTGGATATAGTACAGATTATGCTTTTGATATAACATGGTAAAATATTATTCTCTCCCCAGTTTGAAATGGATAGCACGTGGTGCTAATGTGAATAAGTGAATTTTGAATTTTTTATGCTTTCGTTGTCTTGCTTTGTAAGTTTTGTTGTTTTGGCTTTCCCACGGTTAGCATTTTTGAGCGCATGGAGAATATCTTGAAACTGTTGTAACAAACTAATGATGTCTTTTGAGGTGGAACCTATTTTCTACAATGAGCTGAGGTCAATTGTGCCTCATTTTTATTTGCTTCACCTGAAGACTCGAGTGTAACTAAAAATAGAATATTGTTGCAACGGTCCAATGAAATCTTGACATGTGTGCTTTCTAGACTGAGGCTTGTTTTTCTCCTTTGTCTCTATAAGAAGGAATTCAGGGCCAAAACTAGGAGTTAGTTGAAAATTTTGAGTTAACACCGTGAAATTGTCAAGACAATACGAAGCAAGTTTTATAGTTTTTCTTTTAAGTTTCTTTTGGAGTTCATGTTTATGCATGTAATTTTGATAGAAATATAGCATTGATAATACAAAGTAATATCAGTTTCATGGCTATTGTCTCTCCTTGTATGCATTCTATAAGTTATGAGTGAATGCAATCCAAGATTTCTTTCGTTTGTCTCTATCATTTCATGGTAGATGTTTAATTTCATGCTTTCTTATTGATTCAATGAATTGATGTAAATGCTTGGGTGAGATTAATAACTTATATGAACTGGGTGCTAGGATGGTTATAAGTAGTAATAATCATGAATGTCATAGAGAAATGTTGTAATGCAAGGTTTCTTGAGGTTATAGGTGCTATTATTTAAATTGCTATCAGGTCACATAGAATGATATTGACTCTGTGCTTGGAATAAAAGTACTAGTTCATGTAGAGTATTTATGGTTCATTTTTCGGTGTTGATTCATTAGCTACTCAAATTTTAAATAATAAACTTTCAAGTGGATACTAATGTTGTTGTTATGTGTTAAATTTTCATCTTCTCATGTGCAATATATATGATATTAATTAATAAGCTGCCAACTTATTTGATGCATATTATTGATTGGTTTTATGAGAGATATCTATTATTGAAAATTTATTTGATTAAATTATGTGAAGTGTTTGAATATACATCGTGGGATCACCCTCATAGGTCTCACAGAGCCCAAAGAGTAGGAATAGAAGTCTTGCAGCTTCTATTTGTTCGTTGGCCAATCCCTTTAGAAATACTAATAATTGGAAATGGAAAATTCCATAGGTATTTTTTGGAGATTAGTTTGGTTCTTAAAAAATAACCAACAAATTGGCAACTTTGCTAGGAACTAGCTAAGTCCAAAGTATCTAGTTCGGATCTGGTACAGTCAGAGTCAATTGTTAGTTGTGATATTCTTTACTATTTGAAGAATAATTGGTTTTAATTATGTTGAATTGGTCCCATCATACTAAGTCTTATGCATCAAGTGTTATTCCATTCTGCCACTTTCTGTCGAGTAATTTTTAAAGTCTTTTATGAACTAACAAGTACAAAATCAAAGTGCAATCACTTTTTATTTCCCAGTATTCTGGTTGGTGACTCTGAGTTCTCTAATACCAGTGTAAAGATTGATTCTCAAAGGGAAGATAAGAAGAAATATTTTGCAGTACTCAACATTATGAGGAAGACCAAAAGTTATACAAAGAAGCACCCTACGCAAAAGGAAGAATCTGAACCTACAAAAGAAAAGAAACTTGAATGGGTCGGGAAGCATTCTAAATCAAGTAAGCATGCCAATTCCCCTCCTTATGTATCTCCTACTTTCAATATTGATATAAGTAGTGCTAATATCCATGAAGGACATGAAGTTCAAGGGTCTAACATAGACTGGGGAAGTTTTTCGGTGGAACAAGTGTTTGGCAATGAGCTAAATATTTCAAGAGAGGAAGATAGGTGGGAGTTTTGGGAAAAGAATAATAAGTTCTCTGATCCTACAACTCCTGGACTTGGCTTCATTTTTAATGGAAATAATTTTAAGCCATGAGGTAAATCTTTTGATGAGCTAGTCCACTATTCTCTTGAGGAAGACCCTATTGACCAGGCCTACTTTACTCCCACCCCAAGTGAGCATGGGGATGTTATAGGAAATGAGGAAGACATAGATAATGAAATGAAAGCTATAGAGGAGGAAGAGCTAAGGCTTCAAGAACAAGAAGAAAAAATAATGAAGGAATTAAAAGAGAAGGAAGATAGGATTAGAGCTAAGCAACTTGAGAGAGATGCTAGAAGGAAAAATTTGGAAAAAATGAGAGAAGATGTTGCACGATGTAAGACTTTTGAGGAAAATATTTTTAAATTTTCCTCTAAGATGACCAATGATATTTCTAAAGCAACAGTCTCAATGGGAACCTCAACTATTGATAGCTACACATCTGTCTCAACTACTAGGACCTCAAACCCTCCTATTAGTACTAAGAAGACATCATTTGTAGATCATGGGAAGAGACATGTTGACCAACCCAAGAAAACTATATTCAATACCAATACCAACACTGATACCTCATCTACTAAAATCCCCACACATAAGGCCAAAATTGACCCAACCCCATCTACTGCACCTCTAGGTACTAAGATATTAAAGTTGCAATTGGAGAGTGAAAAGTTGCGAGAAGATTTGAAGAAAGCTAAAAAAATAGCTTCTAATGTAGAAATGGCTAGGAAGATTGCATTCCTTAAAATTTCCACACATACTCCAGAGGCTTCAAGCTCTGGACATACCAATAGTGAGTCACAAAAGAAGAAGTCTGATGAGCATACTCCTAGTGGAGGGGGTGGTGAAGATCAAGGAGGTGGTGGTGGAGGAAAAAATAAGAATGATAATTCTTATTTTGAAGATGATGAGGGCAATAAGAAAGGGTAAAGATAGTATCAGCTATGACAACAAGAAAGATGAGGAGCACAAAGATGAGCATAGGGATCAATGTACTAGGAGGCCACTCCAAGTAGATAGATACCAACAATTGTGTTTCACTAGAATCCCTGGTTACCCTAATCCATTCCCTAAAGATTTCAGGCTTGCTCTCATCAAATTATTTGGAAATAATACCTTGAGTGGTGAAGACCATCTCAAATAATTCGCTAATGTTATGGATGATTTTGAGGTAGAGGCAGAAGATGTTATGATGAAGTTGTTCATGTAGTCTCTTATTGAGGATGCATGAAAGTGGTATAGAAGTTTGTCTGCTGAGAGCATAGGCTCTTGGGAGGAATTCAAAAGGGTTTTTAGACAACAATATGTTGACAAGGCCGATTCAAGCTTTCTGTTGAATCAATTTAATAATATTGTTAAAGGATCCAACAAATATATTGTTGAGTTCAACACAAGGCTCTAGAAGGCTAGGAAAACATTGCCTCCTCATCTACAACTAAATGATCATGTGTGTATGGTAAATTACTACAATGATTTTGATGCAAAAATGAGTTACCGCTTGCTAGATAAGCATCCTCAATCATTAAGGGAAGCCTTTAAAATTGCAGAGCATATTGAAAATATTAGCAGATCAACTGGTAAAGTTGGCAGAAGAGATGATCCAAAACTCTACAAAAGTTCAAAAAAGGAAGACAAGAGTTTAGGTGCTAAAGGGGGAACCATTGAGGAAAATCTTGATAGTTTTATGAAAACCATCAATGATAAGATTGTGAAACAAGAGAAGGTTCAACCTAAACATTATCATAGGAATGAAATACCACCCATATAATACCAATTGGTATAATGGGAAGCCTATCCTAAATAATCAGAGAAACACCCAAAATAAAGTTCCTCCAGACCCTCTACAAAAGAATTCAAGGAATTTTGTTGAGGATACTCCTTGGTGTATGAATTTCCAAATGCCACATTCCTTGCAACAATGTGCAATAGCATAAATGGTTAAAGAAGAGGGTGACATACCCAAAGATCATGATCAACAAGATCAAGAGGATGGTGATGTACTTATGATTATGGGATATTCTGATGTTTCCTGCAATGAGTGCTCTTTTGATGAAGGTTCTTATGAAGTGGATGTAGATAATCAAAGGAAAGTTTCAAATTCATATCATCAGAAAATTATTTTTGATGAGGATGCCAATAGTTATGTTGAGGCTTACAACTTGGAGGTGATTGGAGATGGTGTTTCATTGAGAAGACCCTCAGAAGAGGAGATTGCAAAATACACTGCATTCTTAGCTACCCAAGCAAGAAGTTCCTATCATTTGAGGAATAGAACCATTGGAGGTGAACAAGGTAGTCCTATTGGTCTATTCATCAAGGAACATAACACCAAGGGTAAAAAACATGAACCTGATGAAAAATTAGTAGTAAAAGCTAAAGAAGGTAGGGGAGATAAAATTTGGACCAAGAGAGCAAAAAAGCCAAAAGATATTCAAGGACACAAACCCCCTATTGAGAAATTAAAGACACAAAAGCAAGCTCATGAAGCCATAAGGAAGGATGCTAAACACAAGGCTGAGGCAATAAAAAATAAACAAAAAGATAATAGAAATGAACAAGTTATGTCCTCAATCAAACTTCCCAAGTATACTCTTGTTGATATGTTTCACTTACTTAGTCAAGTTAAAGTATCTATGCCTTTTCTTGAAATGATGAGGATAGAGGAACATAAACAAAAGGAAATAACCCTTATCAATGGTGTTGCTATAGCCTGTAATTATTTAGTGGTGCTCACTCCACCCAAATTGAGTGAAAAGGATAAGAAAGGTAAAGAAGTTGAGGGAGTAATTACTAAGATTCCCCATATTTTCCTAGGAAATTCTGTAAATACTTGTCTTGATAAGATAGATCCATTTTTCCTTACCCTAGTGGTTGGGGGAAATTTTATAAAGAATTGTATCATTGACTCTATTGCATCCAACAATATCATGCCAGTTAAAATCATGGATGCACTAGGATTAAAGGTTGATAGCCCTCATGGAAAGTGTTATGCCATGGATACTAGAGAGGTCCTTGTTATAGGTGTGATAAATGAGCTTCCTTATAGGTTGGAAACCTACCCTGACAAAGAATTTAAAATGAGTTTGGTAGTGGTAGATATCCCACCTAACTATGGAATGTTGTCATCACAAAAATGGAGTGCATCTATGGGAGGTAGTATGTAGTGTGACATGTCTTATGCCACATTTCCCATTGATGGTAATAATTTCCAAGTAATGAGAGAGCCTAGGGTACCACATATGTTGGAGCATGTTTCTAAAGATGACACAATTATTTTCATAGATACTGATATTGGTGAATTCAAAGTATAAGTACCAAGAGAGATTGAGAGGTGTGCTGCACCTATATAAAATGAAGTTTCAATAGTATCTGATAAAGAGGGACTGTGGAAAATGTACTTTGATGGTGCAAGCTCCAAAGAGGGATATGGTGCAAGAATTTTATTAGTGTCACCTACTAGAAATACTTATAAGTTCTCTCTTACATTGTCTTTTGTTTGTACAAATAATGTGGTAGAATACGAGGCCTTATTATTGGGATTGAGACTCACTGAGAAGAATGGAATAAGAAAGCTAATGGTGATTGGTGATGCTGAGCTTGTGATATCCCAAGTAAAAGCTAAGTATGCCTACAAGGATAAAAAAATAAAGCAATACATGAATGTTGTATGGGATTCCATTGAGTAGTTTGATGCTTTTGGGATTGATTGGATGGAAAGAGGACATAATAGAGTAGTTGATTTACTTGCTAATATTGCATTAAGACCCGATTATGTTACTTTTATAGGAATCTCTAAGGTCGAGATACAAGCAAGGCCGTCCATCCTTGACAACGTATACAACTAGCAGATTTTTAATGATGATGAGGATATTCTCAGATTCCTAAATTGTGTTGATAAATATGAAGGTCAGGAGATTGAATTTGGAAAGGACACGGTGTTTGGTAAAGAGGTCATCCAATTAAAAACAAATAAAATCCTGAAAGGCCTTGTAGCTCTTGAAAGGTTCTTTGATTGTCAAGATACAAACAAGGCCAAAACAACTACTGCTCACCCAGAGGACTTGGAGGAAATGAACTTAGGAACTGAAAATGCCCCAAAGAAATTTTATGTAGCTAAGAAGATGAAGCCAAAGGTGAAGGAAATGTTAATTTCCTTACTCCGAAAATACAAACATGTCTTTGCTTGGTCATATGATGACTTGAAAGCTTATAGAGAGGAATTGTTTTAGCATGAAATTCCTTTAAAGGACAATGCAAAATCTTTCAAGAAAAAGTAGAGACCAATTAATCCTACTTTAGCTCCCAAGATCTAAGAGGAGTTGGTAAAGTTGAGGGATGCTGGTATTATAAAGCCCATTAGACACTTTTCATGGGTATCTAATCTTGTACTAGTAAGGAAAAAGAATGGTGACATAAGATTATGTGTTGATTTTAGGAACCTGAATGTATCCTCATTAAAGGAAAATTATCCATTACTAAACATGGAATCTATGTTACAGAAGGTAACTAGCTATGAGCTATTGTCAATGATGGACAATTTTTCAGGTTATACTAGTGTAAAAGTAGAGGAGTTTGAGTAGTACAAGATTTCATTTACTACTCCTTGGTGTACATACATTTATGTCAGGATTCCTTTCAACTTAACAAATGTACGTGCCACTTTTCAAAGAGCTATGGATGTAGCTTTCTCATATTTCATTGATTTATTTATGGTTGTATATCAAGATGACGTGACCACTTATTCCAAGAAAGAGGAAGAATCATTTTATGCATTTAGAAAAGATATTTGTCAGGTCGTTAGAATATGGGATATCTCTAAATCCAAAGAAATGTGCCTTTGGGGTTGTGAATGGTGATCCTAGAACTGCACAAATATAAGGAACAAACATACAATTAGTCCCAAATGCAAGTTAGAAACATCATTCCCCATGTAATTCATTTGAAATGCACAAAACAAGGAATAGAATGAAGAAAACAAATAAAAGCTTTCAAATCCTATTGAATGCAAAAAACCTCAATCCCATGGGGGAATTGGTGCCATTTGGATGTGGAAAATGGCCCTTTCCCAATCCCTTGTAAGCTTGAATGATGATTTGATGAAGATTTGATGCTTCCTTGGTGAAATTCCTGCATAACCTAGCTATGAAAATGTGAAAATGGATGAATAATGGATGAGCAAATTCAAAATCTTCAGATAATGTATGTGCATGAAGTTGTGGATCCAAAATCCAAATGAAAGCCTCTTATTTATAGATGAGAATGATGGAGGATGAGGAAAAATGGATGAATGTGGGATCAAACACCAACCAATGACACAATGCCACTTGTCAACATGTGAGTGGATAGAGGTGGGGCACATTTGGATGAATGTGCACATTAATACAATTAGGTGTAATTTAAAAATTGATGAAATGACAAGTTGGAGGGAGAAGAAAATGAAGTTAATGCCACTTGGCTCAAGGAAAAGGACATGTAAGAAACTTAAATTCCTTGTTGGATGTACAAACCCTTTTTGGAGGGATTTTTCAAACTTGGAGAATATTCCCTTTTTTGATGCCTTCTGAAAGTAATTGGAGATTTAATAAATCAATTAAAATTATTTTCATGAGCAAGTTGCAAAAGCTAGAGGATTTGATGGATTAAGATTAAGATTAATCAAGATTTGATTAATTTAAAAGGAGATTAGCTAATTTAACCATTTTGATTTTGATTTTTGGATTAATTTAGATCGAAATGAGAGGAAAATGATTTAGACTTAATTAAATAAAGATTTGATTTATTTAATTAAAGAAGATGGTGTTAGTTTTAAATCAAATAAATATTAATTTATTTAATTTAATAGAATGAATTTTTTAATTAAATAAAGTGAATTATTTAATTAAAGAGGGACTATAGAATTAATTAAATAAAATTGATTTATTTAATTAATAGGAGATAATGACTTAATTAGATAAAATTGATTTATTTAATTAAGAGATGAAATGTGATGAATTTAATCAAATATAAATTATTTAATTAAATGACTAGCAAAGGGGATGATTCAGATGATCAATCGGTACATTTTTCACATCTACATTTTTCCCCTCTTTGAAGCAATGTACCCGTTGCATTGGTTCAAAGAATAATATTATCATGATTAAAATTCAAAAATTTATTGATTATTTCAAATGCTCCACTGTTGCCTCGGTGACAAAATTATGCTGGTATATTGCCCCCCTTGAGAGATTGGATGAAAATTTGGATTTTTGGGTGATCTCGTGAAAAAAGAGGACAAGGTGCCTAATGGGTCCAGAAAGGGTCCAGGATGCCAAAAACATAAAAAATGTGAAAAAATGATGCAAAACGGCCCTCGGTTGAGCGAAAATGGGATCCGGGGTTGAAAACCCTAGGTGGATGGCTAAACAGGGTAAAAAACCCTAACTTTCAAGCTTAAATAGGCCTTGAGGGGCCACTTCCAATTCATTTGCACACCTAGCATTTAGAGATTCTTTCCTTTTGAGCTCTAAGCACTGATCGAGATGGCACAATGCATGCTTCCATGACACATTCCCGAGTGAGTGCGAGTGTATCAATGACTACCAAGCATAGGACCAGCGATATGTGACCCTTACTTGACTCATGTTTTTGTCTTTTGTGTGCATTTATTAGGGTCCAAAGGTCAAACACGTCAAGCGGCATAGTTTGGAACCATTGAAAGTGTTAAATCGACACCGTGCGGCCTTAAAGTGTACCACTACTAAGTTTGGCACCGCGATGGTCTAGTTTAGAGTTTAGGGTTTAGAGTTCAAAGTCTTCCGCCTATGAAAATTGCGTCACGACAGTGTAATTTGCAATTTAGGCTTAGGGGTTAAATAAGCAAGTGGTCAAACTGCGCCACGGTGATGAAGTTTGGGACTTTTAGGTCTCCAGTGGCATAGTTTGGGATCTTCAAATAGCGACGCATTTGTTGTTTCGGTCACAAAAATGCTAAACAAGATCCTGATTCTGAGCAAATTGACTTAGAATCTTGGTTTGCACGAGCTACTCCAGGAGCACTTGGGAGTGATTTGACTCTAGTATGTTGTGTATGCCCCAACCATCTGTACACACTTAGGGATGATGACATCACTGGTGGAGAGATGGCACAGTGGGACATCCTCATTTCACTTCCCTACAGGCGAGGCGACAGTGACCCTAGAGGATGTGGTGTATTCTTCATTTGCTAATCCACAAAGAGGTCATCTATGATGTGGACGCATGGATAGATGCTTGTTATGATGTCATGGGACTAGATGAGATCATTTTTTTGAGGGACAAATTGAGTTAGAATTGTACAAGACTTCAGTGTCAACTTTTAGATTGATTGTAGTTGCAATTCTCTCACGACTTGTGGCACCAGATCGATGCAGGCGGTAATTCAGCCTAGGATGGGGTCTTGCCTGGGAGCGGATGCTCTGATGGAGAGTGTGTTTTGCATGGGGGCTAGTGATGTTGGCCTCCCTCTACCATGACTTACATGAGTTTTCATATTGTGATAATAGGGCTATTAGGGCAAGAGTTACATTATTGCACATGTAGGCTTGGGAGCACATTGTAGTGCTCCCACCACGAGTTACACCGATTGATATGGAGCTAGATGACCCAGTGGTCTGGCGGTATAGGGGTGGATTGAAATTCACTCATACAGGGGTAGTTGACATCCATCACTGGTGGAGGGTCATTAATGAGATCATTTTTACTTGGAGGCCTTGGCTCGACATGCCCGCATGGTACGACGACATTCAACAACTCTTTTTTCTAGACAAGACAAACTGATGTAGGCATAGAGCATACGATGATAGAGTGTTATTTTCCAAATCAAGTCACCAGACAGTTTGGAGATGTGCAGGACTGTCCCAATGACCAGTACATGGCCATCTTTTCATGTACTACGAGGGAGACCACATGGGGTCGCACGATCCCTTTGGATGAGGCAATGGACTCCTTCAGACAGTTGATGGCCAAGTCATGGCCATATGATTAGGGGCTAGTAGATCCAGGGATGACACAAGCCTACTAAGATTAGTTATTTCCTCCTATTAGATTGATAGTTCCTGGTGCACTATTACTACGGAGGAGACCCAAAGGCCGATCAGCAAGGTGGGGGCAAGGGTGAGGAGGTAGAGGAGACATGGATGGAGATAGAGATGACAATAGATGCAAAGAAGGAGGTGGACCACCTCTAGATCAGAGGGGATAGAGAGACTAGGCATATGGTCACTAGCAGAGGGATGGGGAAAAGAAATAAAGAGATGCCTCGAGGGACCCACAAAAAAAGCCACCTCCACTGCCACCACCACCTCAGCCAGACCAAAGAGATGATTTGATCCAATAGTTATAGGCACAGGTTGCCACCTTGACAGCTGAGACGGATCATGCGAGGGCTGAGTGGAATTAGGCCCTTCAGCAATGACAAGCGGAAGAGCTCCAATTGGCACAATAGACCGACCATTGCTAGCAGCTAGAGGTCACACAGGGAGGACTGTCCTTGCGAGGATGTACTTTGAGGCGGTATAGGAGGCCCAATATTACAGATCACATTACCATCAGGCAATTCCTCGAGTGACACAGGTGGAAATTTTTTCATAGTAGACAAGGTAGAGATAGGACCAGCCTGAGAGATAGTCGGGTGAGGGGAGCAGCCATTAGGGCTAGCCTCACACTTTTGATCAGAGACAACATTCTTTTTGAGATCCACAGGCTTCATTTTTTATAGCCCTATAGGTGATTGTACTATATTGATTGATACACACATTTGATCCTGATTCATGTACCATGACAATTGTATTATCATTTTGATGATATATGAGATGATATGGTTCGATCCAATGTACAATGTGTTTTATTCTATTATGCATGATGGATGTATCTTATTTTCTATATGCGATGTTCTATATACTATGATATGACTCTATCCTATGTGATGCATGTATGCTTTTTATTCTATGTGATGTAATGCGATGCATATTTCTATATGATGTAATGATGTGATGCAGTGATTTATGGATGCATTTCTTTTTCAGTATCTTTTCTATGCACTTTTTATGATGATGTATGGATGATGCAAATGTTATGATATGCAAAATGGTTTAAAATGCTTAGACTAACACATCTATATTATGCACTTAATGGATGATGATGATAAAAAGTATGAGATGCAATGACATTCTTTTTCAATATCTTTCTCATGTATGATATGGTGATGCATTTATGGATGACATGATGATGTACATGATATGATGTGATGATGTTTTTAATAATGATGCCTATGTGATGATGCATTCTATGTGAAGATACATTTGGCATGATATGATGCACATGGTATGAAAATGATTATATGATGATGCAAATGGATGATATGATGTATATGTGATGTTTATATGATTATGTAATGGATGTAAATGTATGGTTTATGAGATGTTTAGAATAACCAATATATATTATGCAATGGTGAAATGCAATGCATGTGAGATGATTAGTGTTTTCTATATGTCATGAGATGATATGCATTATGCTGATGGTTTGTGGATGCAGGATGGATGCATTAGTGATGATTTTGATTAACTATCATGGTATCAAGTTAGCGCAGAGAGAAGCAAGAAGAAATAAGATAATCCAACAAGTCAACTTCAGAGATGATGATGATGATGAAAATGATAATTTTTCTTACCAGGAATTGGGACTTTAAAAGGGCTATTTACCTTATGTTTTATAATACACACAGGCATGATGCATCAAGCTATAAATAACCAAGATGGCGTTGCACCTAGCATACGAAACCCTATTTAGAATGCAATTTAGATATTCCAATAATCTCAGACCAACACATAAAAATGAAAGCCTCCCTATGTGGTCAACAAGACACCTAAAACACCCTCCCTACAAACCAAAGAAAGTACGCATGACCAAGGTTATATTACAACAATATCCAACAAGCACAATAGTTAAAATACAATGATCATTTCCTCATTCCTTTTTCTCTAAATCCCTCTATTTGGACATCATCGAGAGGTCATTAGAATGAGAGCAATAAGATAAGTTAAAAGAAAAAGATCAAGTAAACAAACAAGCTAATGTTCTTCATACTGCTAGCCAAGACTAAACTATGGTGATGCTTGATGTTGATGTCCATTGTAGGAAGGATGCATCCTAGGACATGATGTTATCAGATGATTTGGGCTTTGACTAGATGATAGGCTATTAATACCAAGAGTTGACCAACTTGTTTACTTACTGAACTAGACTTGAGACCCTAACAATTAAGTTTTCACTTTTAACCTACTAGACTTGTTTCCAATTGTTTTGCCAAAGGTTGAGGATGATGATAATTTATTATGAGCGGATATTTATTTCGGGTGAAAGTGAGATGGCACAAATGGATTTTTTCAAATATTTGGATGTTTTTGAGGTTTTTTGAAATGTTTTGAGGTTGTTTTTGGTATTTTCAAGATTTTGCAAATGTTTTGATTTTTGAATATTCCAATTTTTTAGTGTTTTCTGAGATTTTGACAAAGAGACTAACCTAAAGACCTATCCTAGGGGTCTCGGGGGCTGATCAAAGATTAGCCTTGCCTATGTTATATACATAGAGACCATGTAGTTTGACTGACACAAACTCAATTATTGATGAGATGTGAACAAATGGATTGCCAGTTTATTGTGAGACTCCTAAAGGACTGACCTAAGTGTCTTGGGTAATGATCAAAGATCAACCTTGCCTATGTTCAGAGCACAAAGACCCATAGTTCAACAAGATGGCTCTGTTTTTGTCTTTTTTGACCAAAATTTTGACCTATTTTTGGGATTTTGATATGTTTTGAATGTTTTTGGATTTTTTGACTTTACATGAATATTTTTGGATTTTTGGATTTTCTGATGTATTTGGATTTTCTATTTTTGGGAAGACTCCAAGAATATACACAAATCTGATATGATGGGAGCATGCCCCTAACGAAATGCAATAGACTACTTCGATACAGGTAGGACAAACTGACCTTAAGAATGGGCTGAGTAGTACTAGGAGGGATCATGACACGAACATAGGACCAAGCTATGATGTGGATGCAGACAGATGATGGATGGAGATATGGAATGTGATGGATGATGGAAACATAATGGATGGATGATGTTGAACGATTTGTGGAGATCCTGGTAGATGGAAAGTTCTTATTTACACAAGGTTCCTGTTTTCTAGGTTTTCACCAAGGTATTTACCCAAAGTGCCACCGAAGAGGTTTTCACTAGAGGATGATTTTTCTCTTTACTTTTTTTAATCCTTTTTCAATTTTCTTTTTTTTTTGCATTTTTTTGTTGTCACCAAGACGCCTGTTTGCCAAGTTTTCATCAAGGTGACCATTTTTTTAAGACATTTTCTCATTTTTTTAATTTTTGGTTTTATACCCCAAAAAATTAGGCATAAATTTTTTTGAGATGGGAACTGTCCATGGGCTCTTGCAAAGGTTCCCCTTCAAGCATTGATAACTAATATGCCCTTGAATTATAGCTTGTTGTGATGACGAGCGATCCTAACCAACTGGGTTCAAATTTTCCCTTGGCATCTGGATTTGGAACATTTTTCTGATTCTCCTTCAGCACTAGTTCTCCTACTGTGAAGGTCTGACTCCTGATCTTCTTGTTATAACTCTGTTTGAGATGGTTCTAATATACTTGTAAATGGTTTAAGGCATCCATACGCTGCTCATCCAGTAGTTCCAACTCATTCAATCATGATACTCGGTATTATTCATCTGTGATGAGATTTTGCAATGATATTCTTAGTGACGGGAGCTCGATCTCAATAGGGAGTATATCTTCTCATCCGTAGACTAGGGAGAATGGGGTGGCACCTGTTGGTGTGTAGATACTTGTTTGATAGGCCCATAGGGCAGGATTCAATTGGAGGTGCTAATCATGACCAACATCATTTTCCATTTTCTTGAGGATTTTCAGGATGGTCTTATTTGTAGCCTCAGCTTGGCCGTTTTCTTGGGGATAGTACGGAGTGGAAAGCGATGTTGGATTTTGAACTTTTGAAATAGGTCACAAACATCCTGATTCTTGAAAGGTGTCTCGTTATCTGAGATAATGGCTTGAGGACACCATAACGACAAATTAGGTAGTTCAAGATGAACTTTGATATCTTCTTTCCTGTGATATAGGTCATGGGAATGGCCTCCATCCACTTGGTGAAGTACTCTATGGTAGTGATGATGAACTTATATCCACTGGATGAGATGGGGGTGATTTTTGCAATGAGATCGAGCCCCCATTGTGAAAAGGGCCAAGGTGTGACAATTGGGTGGATCTCTTGAGTTTGGTGCATGGATGAGATACCCATGCTATTGAAACTATAGACACCTTCAAATGTAGTCATGTGCTTCCCTTTCCATTGTAGGCCAATAGTACCCCATCCTCAATAGTTTCTTGGCCAAGGTCATACCGCTCAAATGTGAACCACAAATGTCATTATGTACCTTAGTTAAGGTGGTCAATGCCTCCTCAACATTTAAGCAACGTAACAGGATTCCTTCAATGCTTCTATGGTATAGGGTATCTCCTAGGATGAAAAAATAGGATGATTTTTGGACAAAGGATCTCTTAAGGTTCAGGGTTATGTTGGCTGCGAGGACTCCTATTCTTAGATAAGTGTATATATCATGGTACCAGGGATCACCTGGACCAACGATTTCACACACAAATTTGGACTTTGGTACCTCAAATGCAAGAACGAGAAGCTACTCTAGGACTTTGGTACCTCAAATGCAAGAACAAGAAGAATTCTTGCTTTGGGATGTTGTGTGGTATTTCTAGGAGTGATCTGATTGTAGCCATTACATTTGTTGCTCTGTTGTTTTCTCTTGGTAGTTTCTCAAATGTGATATCAGTGAAGAACTCCTTGAGGATTTCCACCAACTTCTTGTATGGAGTCAACTTGTCATCCTTTGTTTGATCATCATCATTGACCTAATTAATTATGAGTTGTGAGTCTTTATAGACCTTGAGTGCCATGATCTACCACTGCACTACAATTCTCATCCCTATGGCAAGAACCTCATATTCCACAATGCTATTTGTGCATGGAAACGACAACTTGTATGATTTAGGTATGCAATCCCCTTGTGGAGTGATGAAGAAGATCCCTACTTCTGGCCCATGTTGCATGTAGGATCCATCAAAGTACATTTTCTAGTGATTCACCACACTTAGGTTGAAGATAGATTCATTAGGGAACTCTAATACAAGTGGATTTTCTACATATATTGGTGCTTTTGCCAGCTAATTTGCAATTTCCTGTCCTTTGATGGCCTTGTGTTCCACATATTCAATGTCATTCTCTATCAAAATCATAACCCACTTGGTCGTTCACCCTGTGAGAGTTGCTTTGGAAAGAAATTACTTAAGGGGGTCTATCTTTACGATGAGCTTTATTTGATGGGATAGCATGTAATTTCTGAATTTTTGTGCTGCAAATACAATTTCCAGACAGGATTTCTCAATGGATGTATAGTTTTGTTCATGGTCCACCATGGTTCTGTTGATATAATAGATATCTCTCTTTTCCATTTTCGTCATGTCATGCTAAGAGAGTGTCGAGAGCCACTATTGTTGCTGATATGTATAGGATCAAAGGTTTTCCTATAATTGGCGGCATGAGAATAGGCGACATGAGTAAATACTCCTTGACCTTGTTGAAGGCCTGATCACATTTCTCATCCTTCTTATACGCTACCCCCTTGTGGAGTAGGTGAGAATAGTGGACAACCTTTTCTGCTAGTTGCACTATGAATCGATGGATGGACTGGAGTCTTCCTTGTAGGCCTCTTAGTTGTTTCAATTTTTTCAGTGCCTCCATTTCAAGGATGGCCTTGACCTTAGCAGGATCTATTTCAATCCCTCTCATAGAAACAATATACCCAAGGGGCTTTCCTGACTATACTCTAAAGACACACTTCTTCAGATTGAGTCTGACTTTGTATTCTTCTAACCTATCAAAGATAGAGCCTAATGCTACTATGTGATCTCGTCTTTGCTTTGATTTGGCCAATATATCATCCACATAATCTTCCATAGTTTTGTGAATCATATCATGGAAGATTAGTGTCATGGCCCTCTGATAGGTTGCTCCTATATTCTTCAACCCGAACGACATCATATTCCTACAATATGTCCCCCATGGGAAAGTGAAGGTTGTTTTGTGTTGGTCATCTTTTGCAATCATGATTTAGTTAGATCCTAAGAATCCATCCATCAACGATAGCATCTCATGTCCTACCATCATATCCATTATCATGTCAATGTTTGAGAGTGGAAATTCATCCTTGGGACATGCTTTGTTTAGATCTTTGAAGTCCATGCAAATGCAAATGGCCCCAGTGGGATTTGAAATAGGTACAAGGTTTGAGACCCACTTCGGATAATTGATTGGCCATATGAACCTGACATCTAGAAGCTTTTGCAATTCCATTTTGACCAACAAGGATATCTGGGGATGCATCTTCCTTAGCTTTTGTCTCACAAGCTTGGCTTCGGGATACACAGCTAGGTGATGAACCACCACCTCTGGATCAAGTCCGGGCATGTCAGCATAGGTCCATGCAAATTTTATCTTTCTTTCTTTTAGGAACACAACTAGAAGTTCTTGTTCTTTTGTGAGAAGTGACTCTACATAAAATGTTATGTGTGGCAGTTCCTCTGTTCCCAGGTTGATTGTATTACACTTCTCTGCTAGGACCAATGACTTTTCTTGATGAATTGCACTAAGAGGAAGATTGAATCCTTCATCCTTGAGCGCCTCAGAGAGGTTTTCACTGTTGGATATGTCCTTTATTTTTACTATTTTTGGATCAGAGAGTGCCATAGTGTGGTTTTCACTCAAAGAACTAGAGATTATTCTCAGATTTTCACTTTTGCAACTAAAAGACTCAATTGTTTCTTTGTAGTAGGCATGTATGTCTAGTATGATGTCAAACTCGACCTTATGATCTTTGTATGGAATAGTATCTCACAATCCCATGAATTCTGAGAGCACCTCATCATTTTTTAATGTGTCCAAAATTGGTGGTACTCATTGGTTGTAATCGATGAGTTGGGGATAGACTAAGTTTATTTCATGGGTTTGATGGTATGACTCAAAAGACAAGGTACTAATATGAGCAAGGAGGAATCTTTGAAAAGCATAGGAAAGTCTGTTATGGGATCCTCATCACTACTACATACATCGGTTATGTCAAAGGTAAAGTTGTCTATGACTCGACCTGTGGATACTGGTAATTGAAGGGCAACTACTAATAGCTGAGGGGGAGTTTTGACCTTCGGAGGGGTACATCCAAGGCCAAGATTTCTCATATGCTTCTCCGAAATGAGAGGTACTAGAAGCCCATTGTAATTCTGTCCATGTTTCTTGTTTTTGTTATATCCCATACCATCATCATTTGTAGTCCTTTGCTGCTCTCATCCATGGGAATATTATGCACGGGCCTTTCATCTTGGTATAGGAGACTAGATATGCCTCTTTCATCTACTATTTCCTGACTTAAATCCCCCCAACTTCTAAATCTAGAGGGGTATGCTTTAAAGGTTTGGGATGATGTTTCAACTTGTTGGGGTTGCCCACAAGTCCTAGGAGATTGAGGTAACTCTCTTATGACGAAAGAACTTTTCTTCATTCTATAATCCCTACACCCGTTGTCTTGGATAATGACCTTGATTTTGGATATATCAGGGATGGCAGGTGTCTTTGTCTCAGAAGTGTAGGCTAATGTAGCTGGGTCTACATACAGAGTGGTAAGGCCTTCATCATTCTTTGGGACTTGGGGGATTTTATAGAATTTTGCTTCTATGCTTTTGTAGTAGGAAAAGGGCTCAAGATCACCATGAATTGTGACCTCTTGATTTTGATATGGAAATTTGATGCATTGATGGAAGGTTGATGTGACTACTTGCATCCCATGGATCCATGGATGCCCTAAGAGAATTTTATAAGGAAAATCAAGGTCAAGGACCTGGCATGTTGTTTCCATAATGGTTGGCCCTACTTGAATAGGGAGATGGATAGTGCCCTGAGACACTCTTTCTTGATCATCATATGCTCTGATTGTGATGCCCTTACCCTTTTCAATGGTATCTTCTGAGAATCTGAGATTCTTTATTAGTTTGAGGGAATAGATGTTTAGACTTTCACCCCTATCCACCAAGACCCTTTTGAATTTTTTTTTATGAACCAAGACTTCAAGGTGGAGTGCATGATTAAGAGATGGTTGGGAGGGGAAATCTTGATCAAAGAATGTTAGGAGACTTGGAATGGTGATATTTCCTACCATTGCTTGCAATTGGTCAGCATCTAGATCCACAAAGACGGTGGATGAAGCCAATGCTTCCTCTAGGATCTTTCTATGTGTGGGTGATATCTTTAGCAACTCCACAATGGAGATGTGAGTGGAGGTTCTTTTTAGTTGGTCTACGACATTGTATCCATTAGGAATGGATTTTGAATTGGAAGTGGATGCGCTAGGTGGTTGTGATGACCCAACAATGGTGACCTTATCGCCATGTGTGGTGACTCCATAATCATCCTTGGATCCCTTGATGTTAAAAATAGTGACCATTTCATCTAGGGATGCAACAACTTGGTCATACACATGGTTCACATTGGTATATTTGGTATTTCCACAGTTGTTCCCTTGGGTGTGATCCAACATTGGATTCGTATATATTTTTAGGTCTTGATTTCTGGAATGTTGTTCAATGTTTATGACCTTATCATTGATGAGGTCTTGGATTAGATATTTCAACCTCATGCAGTTGGTTGTTGTGTATCCCTTGATTTTATGAAAATCACAAAGGTGGTTTTCATTGTACCAAGGTGGTTTCACTTGGGGTTCTTGATAGTTCTCATAAGTGGGAATTTTGATGAGATTTTTATTTATCAATTTCTTCATGACTGATTCAATTGGTCCCCCAAGAGTTGTGTGCTTTCACTTGGGGGATTTTTGTTTCATGGGGGTAGTCCCCCATGATTATTTAGGTTGTTGACTTGATTATTGGGTGGTTGTTGTGATACTGTGTTGGCTTGTGTATTGTTACGATTGTTGTTTTGTGGTTGTTGGTATGTTTGGGTGTTTTTTTTTGGAGCACTGATTATGACCTTGGCATCCACCACACTATCATTAGTGACATTTTTGTTCTTCACCCACGTGCGAGGTTTTTCATTATAGCTAGTGGAAGGGCGGTTGTCTTGATGTTCTAGATACATGGGTGTACCCACTTGTGCAATAAGGACTCATTCAATATTGAGTGCCTTGGGGATCAAATGGTCATACATGGTGATACCTTGCACCTTAAGATGAAAATCCAAGGTTTTCTCAAGATTAGTAATGATGGTACAAACATGTTGTTCTTTCGGCATGTCCCGTTTGCTTTTGTTGTCCTTGGAGTGCGATCATTTCAAGAAGGAAGCGAATGATTCCCCCTTAGCTTGTTTAAGGGTAGATAGTTCCTTTAGATTGACATTCATACAAATATTGAATGCATAGTTTTTTATGAATGTGTTTATAATCTCTTGGAACTTTTTGATGCTAGGAGGAAGGCAAGAAAACCACTCCATGGTGGGGCCAACCAAACTTTGAGGGAATAGCCGCATCAGATACATATCATCATATGCCACCTCCATGAAATGTACTTGGAATTCCATGATGTGATCTTCAGGGTTTCTCGTCCCATGATATTTGTCGAATTTAGGGATTTCAAACCCCTTTGGGAATGGTACCATTGCAAGGCTCTTGTTGAAAGGATAGGGACACAAGTTGCTTGGTGTCTTCGTTGTTTTCCCTGATTGGAGATCGAGCACTTGTTCTGAGAGCAAATTGATTTGTGTTGTCACATCATCTTGAGGATCGAGAGATGGAGTGAATGTGTTTTAAAGTGGTAGAGGTGTTTGAGTGATGGGTGGAGTTTTGGGTATGTTGGTGGGAGTTTGTTGTAAGCTCTATTGTGCGATCAAAGCTTGTTGATATGCTTGCATTTTTTGTTGTGCCAACAATGCTTGTTGTTGGTCTTGTTGTTGTTGTGCCAACAACACTTGTTATTGGTATTGTTGTTACTGTGCCAACAATGCTTGTTGTTGGGCTAGTTATTGAGCTGCTTCTTGTTGTAATTGGTACTGTTGTAGGGCTTGTTGATATGCCTGTTGTTGGGATGCTTGTAGTTGGGCCTAGTATTGAGCTTGTGCTTGTACTTTCTAAGCTTGGTATTGGGCTTGTGCTTGAGCTTGAGCTTGCACCTATTGGGTAGCTTGTGCAGCCTGTGCAACTTGTGTGGCTTGAGCAGCTTGAGCGGCTTGAGCAACTTGAGCTGCTTGAGCTGCTTGAGCAGCTTGAACAGCTTGGGAAGCTTGGACATCTTGTTGTTGTTGCAACAAGGCTTGAGCTTAAGTAGCTCGATGTGCTTGTTGTATGGCTTGAGCTGCTTGCACTTGCTGAGTAGCTTGTTGTGTAGCTTGCATGTTTTGTGCCTGTCATGCTTGAAATTGTTGAAGTTCCTTTTGATAGGCCTATTGTATTGCTTGCAACGTGATTTTATATTGATTGGCCACATTTGGTCTTGGTGGCAGTGGTGGTGGAAGATTCAGAATGGTGTTTGTTGTTGTGATGAGAGGTGTTGTCGTATTGACGGTGGGAATTTGTGTGGTGGATGGTGCAATTGATATACTTGGTCCTTGAGAGACCATGTTTATGGATGGTGTAGTGATTGCTTGGGTTGCTTGGATGGTTTCCATCTGTTGTTGTGATATTGATGGAAAGATCAGAGGACTCGGTATGATGTTTTGATTTATGATTGGGGGTTACTTTGACTTTGATTGAGTGGTGGTAAATGAGGTAACCCTAAACTGAGAGGTGGTGTGGATGTTAATGTCAAAGGTGGAAGTGGTGGAAAAATGGGTGGTATGTTCCCTTGTGGAAATCATGATGATGAGGGGTCAAAGATGCCCCCCTTGTCCAAATATCCCACCTTCTCCTTGCAAAGAATACAAAGAGAGGTTTGTGTGTTGAGAGGATATATCGGTGTTGCGTGAAAAGATGATGATGGGTCATTGGGGTCTTAAAAGGTAAGCATAACATATGGGTGTAACGGATTTTGAGGAACGGATTGACCCAAGATGGTGTTTGCGTCTAAATCTTAGTGGTTAACAAGGGGGTGTGTTTGTAGTGCCTGAAGCAACGAATCCCCTTGCTGACAATTGGTTAAGTTGGAGCAATGGATGTTGTGATTGGGGGATGGTTTTAGTGATGCTTTGAAATGGAGGTGTGGATGATATTGGGGGTGTGAATGAAATTGGGGGCATAATCCCAAGAGGCTTCTCCGCAAGAGTGCTCACATCATAGTTGGAGAGGAGTTTAGCTTCTTCTTTAGCCAATTCTAGCATGTATTGTGAGGGATTGAGCTTCATCATGGTATTGACAATTCTGTGAGTTTTAGGATTTTGGACCATTTCAATAATTTCATCTTGTGTCATCCCTAAGACATTGTTGGTGATATCTTCTACTTGACCTTCCTCTTGAGAATCTTGTGGAAGTGGAGGAAGATTGAACGTGGGATTGCTAGATCCAACTAGATTGATTTGAGAAGTGGTTTGACTCAAGTCACTCGAAGTTGATGTTTCCTTGTTTGTTTCCATGTTCTTCTCGTGTTGAGATCTAGTTTGAACCATAAAATGGGGATCAATTTTTAGGAATGGGAGGTGAACCTTTAATGCCCTAGATTGATCTAAACTTAGGTACAAAAAGAAAATCCAAGACATTTGAGGATCAAAGATGGTGATGAGATAGTGAAAGATGGATGATTGGTGAATGATTGGAACTCTTAGGAAACCTTGAAGAGGATACTAAAATTTAGGACTTTGGTTTTGATGGATGATTGGTGAATGATTGGAATTTAGTGAGTTCTTTTTTACCACAAACACTCTCTTGATTAGGTTTTCAAACTAAATTTCTAATGTCCCAACTTCTTCTCATAAAAAAAAGTCCACTATGTGGTGTAATCATTGATTTTTATCCTATCCTAAAGGTGCAAGATAACTATTATGCAACAAAGATAAACACAAGGAACACCTCAAAGATTAGCCTAAGGAATGATAACACAAAGAAAGAAGATGAAAATGAAATGAAGATAAACCTAATTATACCTTCTTTGTGATGCAATCCCTTGGTTGGCCCTTGATGTTATATGCTTGTATGCTCCTTGGATGGCTATGAAAATGGTGTATGTAAGATGAACAATGTGATAAATGCTAATTCTATTGACTAAGTGGCTTGACTAAATGGCTAAAATAATACTTGCAAAATGAGTAATCAAATTGGTAGCATAAGGGTGCAAATGGCTAAGTGTTCTAAATGCATTAGAAGAGGGGGTATTTATAGAGGTAATTAAATTCTCTAGAGAATTCAATGGTCAAAATTGAGCCACCATGGACAAGATGAATGGATATGGTGAGTTGAGGACTCACAAGCCTTCACATCTTGACATGTGGAAGGTGAAGTGGCCAAGGATGTGATGAGGTGTAGGTGAGGTGGAAGGACATGTGATGGAGGTACTTGCAAGTACCTTGTCGTGACCTCTCGATGATTACATGGGGAAGAGAAGATTCCTTGGAGGAATAAAAGTGAATTTAAAATTCACAATGATTGGAAGAATCTAGTGGATAAGACAAGGTTCCCAAAAAGGTGGGAACTTGCCACATGTGAGTGATGTGACAAGTCAAAGATTCTAGAAGACTTGCATGGGAAAGAGGAAAACCTTGGAAGGATAAATATGAATTAAAAATTCACATGGAGAAGAGAGGAGTCTTGGGTGAATAAAATGGAATTAAATAAATGTTATATTTATTTAATTCATTTGGTGAAAAGGAGAAAAAAGGGTAAGGTATTTAATTATTTAATTAAATACCTTAAGGATTTAGAAGAATTAAGGGTATTAATTAAATAATAGTTATATTAATTAATTAATGCAAATGAGATGATGAAGAGATGAATTTGGACAAATGGAAGTGTCTAAATTTGGATGTCTACATTTTTCCCCTCTTTGAGATGGTGTTACGAAGTAGCATCATTTCAAAGAATATTAAAACATAGAACCCGAAAGAAGATGGTTAGATTGGGAAAGATGCCACAGTCATCAAAGGAGTAATTGGGAAGAAAGATGATGGGGGCGAAGATGAAGGTTAGGGATTCAGGATGCCCCCTTAAGAGGACATGCGGGTTCAAGAGAATATAGGTGTTCTCTCGAAATGAATGAGATGATGAAGGGGGAGATGAGGAAGATGATACAAAGTGATGGAGAAGAGAGGATGATAAGCAATGGGAGATGATGAGAAGAACAAATGGATTTTAGAACAAATATGATGTTTTCCCAATCAAGCTACAAGCCAAAATGGGTTGATGATGGATGGGTTGATGATGATGATGATGAAAGTGTTGTTGATAAGGGATGGATACATCCCAACACAACATGAGGATAGGGAAGGATTCATCCTGATGAGTGTTGTTGATGAGGGAAGGATACATCCCAAACAACACCAAAAGGATAGGGCAGGATACATCTCGATGATTACGATGATAAGGATGATGATGAGGAGGATGATTGGATTGAGGCTTGTAACAAGGCTAGGGACAAGATCACGAATGTGATTAGATGATTTTTGCTAGAGTGAATAGATGAGGATTAGATTGAGATGCGAGATGGATGAAAGGAATAAAAATGATGGGGGACAAGATGCTTAGAATAAGAAATCTATATTATTCTAAGAAGATTGAAGAGATGATGATAAGAGATTGGATGGATATTGAAAGGAGAGTGATGAAGGATGAATGGATGGGAGGGGACTGTGATAGATGAGAGGATGGGGGATACATGCAAGATGATGGAATAGAAAATGAAATGCAATCCTAATGCAATTTTCCATCTTTAGAGCACTAATTTTTACTATAACATAAGACACAAGATGCCAAGGTATGAAGAGCCAAGGCCGAAGTGTCTAATGCATAAAAAAAACACAACATACAAGAAGGATATCCCAACACCCCAAAGTCATGAAGACCTTGGTCGAGCTAGGTATTGGGATAACCACAAGCACAAAAGGATGCCCCAACGTAACACAAGACCTTGGGGATCTTGGTGGGTACTACATGGGACAACCAAGAAGAAAATAAATAAATAAAAAGATCAAGATATGCCCCTATGTTTACCAGCCAAAGCACACCATGATATGATGGATCAAGGAAACCATGACTAGTGATGATAGGGAGCTTAAATGATAAACAAAATCCAAAAAAATCAAAAGATCGCAATCAATTTCAAACGTCCTTTGCCATAGGATCAAGAGGATGGATGGGGTTGATGAGGTCTGTTAGGAAGGATACATCCTATTAAGACCAAAGATGGATACTAAACTAAAAGATCAATATGACATAGGATACTCAAACTCGAGTGGATCTGATGATATGAGTGGGTCTCATTTATGAAGAACCAAAAAGATAAGGGCCTAGCTTGACAACATGACACAAGACACAAGACTGACACACCCTAAAGACCTAGGAACTCAGGGGCTGATCAAAGATTAGCCTTGCCTATGTGAAAGTGTAGAGCCCTTGTAGTTCAATAAAAGGCTGATGACTAACCAAGGATAAAAGCGGAAAGAGGATGATGGAGACCTGGATGGATGACATGATGGACCAAAAGAGCCCCAATGGTGGATCAAATCATTGACCTTGCCTACATGAAAGCATAGGGGCAACGTAGTTTGAAAAATGATCAAAGAAAAATGATGGATAGAGGATGATGAGATGACCAAGATAAGTGGATAAAAAGATGGGACCGATATGATGAGACAAGATAGACCTATTGGAGAAGATAGAATGATGGTGATCATATGAAGCTCGAGGATGGGATAGTTATCCAAATCAGCAAAAGATGAATTGGGAGGATGATATGATAGATGGATTGGAAAGATGCACAAAATAAGCAATAGTGATGACGATGAGATAGATGGTATTTGGTTGCATGGAGGGAGGCCTATTGCTAGATACCAATGACAAGGGATTAAAAGATGGGATGAGGATAGGGATGAACGTATAAGAAGAGAAATATGGGTGGATAGGAAGAGTTGGATGGGGAGATGAAAGGGATCATTTAGATGGAAAAGAAGATATAGGTGGGGAGATGGAAGGGATTGTTTATATGGATAGGATATCTCCAAGGACTTATTGCACAAAGGAAGAAGATTCCCCCACACTAGATATGTCATTTGTGATGAGGCATGAAGGATGGAAGATAAAAGGATAGTCAAATAAAGGTGTGAGATGGATATGGATAGGATGCATGGATGAAAAAGGGAGATTATTGGTAGCATGATGGATGGACAAGGAAAGTAGATGGATGTGGATAGGATGCATGGATGAAAAAGGTAGATATAGAGGATAAGGAATATGATAGTGTATGGATGAGGGGCATGTATGCTAAGAGGTGTCCAAAGTAGGTATATATGTTTGCCCATATCTATACCAAGATCACGAGGAGGATGGAGGGATTGGGATAAATGGGATATGATGGTAGGATACGAAAGATAGGTGGGATGGAGGACAAGGATAAAGGGGATGTATAACAGGAAGATGTGTGCATAGCAAGAAGCATAGTAAGAAGCACAGTAGGAAGCATAGCAGATGGAGGGGATATGCATATCAAGAAGCTGCCCCCAAGTGTGGAAAGAGACAAATGGAGAATTACACATGACGCTTGTTTGCTAGGTTTTCATCATGGTACTTATCCAAGGCACTTGTTTTCCAAGTTTTCACCATTGGACAAATTATTTCTCTTTACTATTTTCTCTTTTTTTTGTTTGTTTTTTGGATAGCATGCAAATGGAGATGGATAAGGATATGGATGTGGGTAAGTGGATTTAGAAGATATGCCATAAGGATATGGATGAAGGACTCAAGCATCATGCTTCATATGAGGTGTTAAGATCCCATGTGTGAGGTGACTATCGGATGTTGGTACAACCTTATTAGGATAAATGGATTATGCAAGGGAATGGACCAAAGGGATATGATGGGGGAGATATGTGGGATAATGGATGGGATGTTGCAAAGGGTATGATGGAATGATGGGGTAGGTGTGTGATAGGGTGGTGAGTTTAGGACCAACATTGGCACATGTGGCGGTGTATGTGAAAGGATAGGAGGATTAATGGATGGAGGATGTGGGGATAATAGAGGAGACAATATAGTCAATTTTGGGACATAAGGGCCCAAAACATATTTAGGATATGAAGGGAGTGTATGATTAGCTTTTGGATTTGGATTTTGGCTTTGATTTTTCTGTTCTTCACCATGTCTTTTAGAGGGGACATGGGGAGCTTTAGATACATGTGGATGTGTAGATTTATGCATGTGTACTTTGGCATCCACAGTGCTTTTAATAGGAATGAGATGGGTGCTAGGAGATGGATGGAATGGAGGAAACATGAATGGAGTGATGGAGGTAGGATTTTGAGGATGATACATGGATGGAGGATGTGTAGATACGTTCCTTTGTTGATCCTAATTAGGGGACATGAGAGTGGGATGTTGATGATGGATGACATGGATGGGTGATGGAAGAATGAATAGGATGAGATGGAGGAGATGGAGGAGATGATTTTTGGGTATAAGGGCCCAAAATGGACGTAGTATGTAGGGGATGTGTGATGGTGGATGAAGGGACATAAGGGACCAAAATGGATGGAGTGGATGGAGGGATGTAAGGACCCAAAATGGATGGAGCATATGGAGGAGGAATATGGATGGTTGTTTTGAGGCGATATTATAGAGGAGGGGGGATGGTAGCAAATGATTTGGTAGAGCGATGGGAAGAGCCTCTTATGCTTTTGGAGGAGACTCGTCGAGGGTGAGTAGACGTTGTGCCAACATCTTTAGATTGTGAGTCTTGGGAAATACGTCCAAGACCTTGCATATAGATTTGTTCTTTGACATGGATGGGCTCTAAAATACCTTGCTCATGAAGGCCTAAACCTTTTCCTTGTTAGTTCATGTTCTTGAGCATTCAATCCATAATAGGATTTTCGTTATTCTGGAAGAATGATGCAAGTCCATTATTAGGTGGGGGAGGATAGGTGGCATATATGCTTTGTTTTTCTTCAGCAAGGAAACCACCATGGAAGAATGTGAGATTACCAAGGGGATATAAAAGTGGTGTGGGGGTGGTATGGTTAGGCGATGGTGGAGGATCATTAGATGGAGATGGGGGGATAGCAACATCTTGATCGGGACAAGGGAATGGTAAGGGATCAAGAGAGGGATTAGGTGACATGATAGGATCTATATTTGTGGTAGTGGGTGATAAGGGCTCATGCAATGGGGATGGAGATAAGGGCTCATGAGATGGAGCGGTGGAATCTTGAGTAACAATGGGATCATGTGATGGGATGAATGGGGGACTATGATCTTGAGGTGGATTAGAGGGTGATGAGGGATCATGAGATGGAGGGAGTGGATCTTTAGTGATAAGGGGAGCATGAGGTGGAATAGAGGAGTTAGTAGGATCTTGAGATGGAGAAGGGGATATGCTGGCATGCTCTAGATAAAGCTCTTTGAAAGCTTCATAGTGTGTGGGAGGTATGATGATGGAGTCTTGGAGGGACTCTTCAAGTGGGGAAGATGGAAGGATGGAGGATTCAAAGCATTCATTGGAATGTATTTAAGTGATACTAGGGGTAGGAGAAGTGGATTGGATTTGGGGGTATTTGATGGATTGGGTGGATCCAGGAGTAGAAGATGGTGATGGGGTTTGGTTATCTTTGATGGGTTTGGCGGATCTCAAAGTAGGAGATGGGGGCTCAATGGATTCGGTGGGTTTGGTGATTTCAATAGTTTGAGTAGTGCTAGGGGTGGTAACAACAATGATAGGCATGGGTTGGAGAAGGGTCTCATCACTAGTGACCGTGGATGATGGGTTAGGATGGCATGGCTCCATGACTCCAAGTAGTGGAGTGGGGAATATGTGCTTTGTCATAAGTCCTTGGAGAACTTCAGGAGTGAGAAACTTGCATACTCTAGGTTGAGATGGAAAGGTAGGAGTGGATGAAGGATCATGGATTGGTGGATTAGGATTATATTAAGGAATGGGATTAGATGGAAGACTAGGAGTAGATGGGAGACTAGAAGTAGATGGAGGATTAGGGTTGGATGTAAGACTAGGAGTAAATGGGGGATTAAGATTAGATGAAGGGTTAAGATAGGGATATTGGTACAGTGAATTAGGATTGGATGACATGGATGGTGGATAGATGCTAGAGGAAGTAGATGGGGAACTAAGATAGGGATATTGGGACAGTGGATTAGGACAAGAGGATATGGGTAGTGTGTTGTGATAAAGGTATTGGGATGGTGGATTAGGATGGGAAGATTGAGATCACGGATTGAGATAGGGAGATGTGGATGACAAATTAGGATAAGAAGATGTGGATGTTAGATAAGGATACGTTGATGTGGATGTTGGATTAGGATAGGAAGGTGTGAAGGTATGAGTAGGATGGGCAGATTGGTATGGAGGATTAGGGTAGTGGGCATATGCGAATGAAGGATTGAGATAGGAGGATGTGGATGGTGGATTAAGACAAGAAGATGCAGGTGTCGAATAAGAGGAAGGTGTAGATGAAGGATATGATGGATATGCGGATGAGGAAGATAGTGAATATCCCTTGTCAAAGGTAGCATAAGGGGCATGATTAGGCATGGATGAACACATAATAGGATAGTTTGAAGGGGTCATGGGATTTTGGAAAGCGGGTGGAGAAATTTTACTAGCGATGATAGCGTCAAGGGGATCTATGTCATATACCTCTTAATCAACAAAACTTTCATTATCGTCATCGACGTAATTAGGGGTTCCCTTGACTACTATTGATGGATGATAAGGATTCATGATGATGAAAGGATAAAGAGGATGGATCAAAGATTTCAGATGGAAACAAACTAAAGCTCAAGTTGGCATCTAGGTCAAGCTCAAATTAGGATTGGATTAAAGCTCAGATTATGATGATTAGATGATGTGATTTGATTGATTTTGATGATCGGATTTTATTATCAAAGGATGACTATGACACCAAATCTAATTTGAGATGGAAGTAAATTGATTGGGTCAAAAGTGATTGGATAGAGATGTGATTGGATTGGATTGGATAGGATCCATCAATGATTGATAAGATCGAATAATGGATCAGATAGGATGATGGAAGGGATTTTAAACCAAGTTTAGAGATTACCCTAGGTGACTTAGGGTACTGATTGATCAGATCAAAGGATAGATGGGATTGTAACACCGAATCCACTTTGAGATTGAAAGTGGATTGATTGGGTTGATGATGATGGCTAACATAGGATGGATGACAATCCTAAGAAGATGTTGATGATGATGATCAATTCAGGCACTTAGGTCAATTTGGATAATAACCTGAAATGAAGTTCAGGGGATTTGGATGGGGAAAACATTAATTTGGTTGGGGAAATAGATGATAGAAATGGATGAACAACTACTCAAAATGAGAGGAGGTTTGGAATAGATGAAAGATTACTCAGAATGAATAAACAGATGATCGAGAAGGATGAACGAATACCCAGAATGAGTAAAAGACACTTGGAATGAGGAGATTGAAGATCAGAATGGATGTAAGAGTGCTCAAAATTGATGAATGACTCTCGGAACGAGGGGACGAGTACTTGGAATGAGTAACAATTGATCAAAATGACTGAACGAGAGTTCAAAATGATAGGAGGTTCGAAATGGATGAATGTTTACTCAGAACAAATAAAAGGATGATCGAAAATGGTGAACGAGATTATGAAATGAGGAGAACAAATGTTTAGAATGGATGAATGAAAGCTCGAAATGAGTAAACAATTGATCAGAATGGATGAATGAATGTTCAGATTGGGAGATTGACTCTTGGAATAGATGAAAGGATACTCATAACGAGGTGAAGAATGCTCAAGATGTGAAGAAGGATGCACGAAATGACCCAATGAAGGGTGAAATTAGCTGTTTGAGGGGCAGGTTTGCCCAATGTAGGGCAAGTGCAAATTAGGATTTTGGTTAAAGCTCAGATTGGGAGTAGATTAAAGCTCAGAATAGGATTTGATTAAAGATAAGATTAGGATTATTGGAGGATGTGATGGGATTGATTCTACACCAAGTTCAAGGGTTTAAAGGACGTAAGGTGTTGACAATCAGATTTTTCCAGATTTGGCAGTTTTCAAAAATTGTCAAATTTTGCCATTTTAGGAAACTTCACAGACATACCTTTGAAAGTCCAATTTTTTCTCAAAAAAACCCAAAACTAAGGTAGGATGAATTTCCAACTAACATCCCAAATCTGAGACATGCATTCTGAGTTATTAACAAAAATGATTTTTTTAAAATTGAAAAAAACACTAAATTGCGATTTTGAGGGTCAAGTGAAAGTTTGGAGCCCCAAAAATGTGTCAAAACAGGGTCCAACTGAATCAAGGTTTATAGGGAATCCACATGCCACCTCATAATGCAACCAACCATAAAATTTTAGCCAAATCAGACACTCGAGTCAAAAGTTATGGCCTCTGGAAGTTTCGACATAAAAATCAAAACCCTCAAAACGAAGTCTAGATGAGTGGAATGGATGATTTGATGATAGATATGGACTCTAATGATGTTGTAAGAAGCACCTATGTGGTTTAGCCGATGAAATGATGACTTACAAAAAATGTTGATGGATGCTTAGAACGAGGAAACAACTACTCGGAACAGGAAAATGGAGGCTCAAAACGATAGGATGAAGACTCAGAATGAGTAAATGGATGTTCAATCGGGGAGATGGACCTTCAGAATAAGGAGACAAATGCTTGGAATGGGTGAACAGTCATTCAAAATGAGGAAATTTTTTATCTTGGAACAGTTAAACAGAGGCTTCAAATGGTTAGACAGAGGCTTGGAATGGTTAAATAGAGGCTTGGAATGATTAGACAGAGTTAAATTGATTGTTCAAGGGGGTAGGTCCACCCCACTATAAGGCAGGTTCGCCCCTCTGCATCGCAGGTTAGGGAAGGTCTGCCCCACTGCAGAGCAGGTCAAGGCAGGTTTGCCCCATTGTAGAGCAGATCAAGGTAGGTCCGCCCCTCTGTAGGAAACATGGACTTGGTTTGGATGGAAATGACTATGGAAAGGACTTAAAATGACAATAATGAGGCTGACTTGTCAAAAAAATTATTGGTTTCTCACAAGGAGACACTTCAAACGAGCATAATCCTATGATTAGTGTTAAGGGTATGGCCAACAAAGGTCTTAATCTAGGATGCACAAGGCTTCTAGGGAGTCCTCGATATACTCTCGGTATGTGAGGCCCAAACCGTGAACACCAGCCCATCACAAGCATGAGTTGGGAACCCCAATGAGATACTAAAGGGCTCAAACCAACTCTTCACGACTATCTAGGTATCACCCTACCTTCAACACTCCACCAGACACAACATGATTGGATTGGGGTACAACTTTGGCTCTCCCCCCTTTCTATACCCTGCTGGTACACATGGTTGGGATCATCCCTTGGGGTGATGAAATCCCCAAGTAGGTCCCTCTAAAAAGAAGGCACTAATAGTTTCCAGCTACTCCCTAGGCTCACACGAAGTGCAAGGGGAAAGTGAAAACAAACTAATGCCCCCTTGGGTGACACAAAAACAAACACAAGCAGTAAATTTTACTTCTGCCTAATTAAGCTATGTGCCTAGATGAGTTGACGAAAACAAGGAGGAAAACTTTTAAAATTTGAACACACGGATGGCCCTGCAAGCAAGTGTTAGTTGTTTTAACCTCCATTCTTCATCAATCACAAAAATATGCTACAAAATTTTAGCAAGAAATCTAAATACACCCACAAACAAACAAGGTTAGGGGGTTAGAACCTAAAAAAAGAAAAAAAATGAGACAAAACGAAGCTAAAATGACTATTTCACCTTATAGAATGTTTTCTTTAAGGTAGGTCCGCCCCTCTGCAACAAGATATTAGAAAACAAAGTTCAAATAAAGGCAGGTCTACCCCATTGCGATAAAATATTAGGAAACATAATTCAAATCAGGGCAGGTCCACCCCACTGTAGTAAAAAGTTAGAAAATAGTGTTAAAACCAGGGCAGGTTCTCCCCTCTATAATAAAAATTCAGAAAACAGTGTTCAAATTAGGGTAGGTCTGCCCCACTATAGTAAAAAGTTTAAAAATAGTGTTAAAATCAGGGCACATCTTCCCCACTATAGTAAAAAGTCAGAAAATAGTGTTAAAATTATGGCAGGTCCACCCCATTGCAGTAAAAAGTTAGAAAATAGTGTTAAAATCAAGGTAGGTCTACCCCACTACAGTAAAAAGTCAAAAAAGTGTTAAAATTAGGGCAGGTTTTCCCCACTACAGTAAAAAGTTAGAAAATAGTGTTCAAATCAGGGCAGGTCTGCCCCATTGCAATAAAAAGTCAAAAAATAGTGTTAAAATCAGTGCAAGTCTGCCCCACTATGGTAAAAAGTCAAAAAATAGTGTTCAAATCAGGGCAAGTCCGCCCCACTATAGTAAAAAGTTAGAAAATAGTGTTAAAACCAGGGCAGGTCTACCCCACTATAGTAAAAATTTAGAAAATAGTTTTCAAATCAAGGTAGGTTTGCCCCACTATAGTAAAAAGTTAGAAAACAGTGTTAAAATTAGGGTAGATCCACCCCACTGCAGTAAAAAGTTAGAAAAAAGTGTTCAAATTAGGGCAGGTCTGCCCCACTGTAGTAAAAAGTCAGAAAATAGTGTTAAAATAAGGGCAGGTCCGCCCCATTGTAGTAAAAAGTCAGAAAACAATGTTAAAATCAGGGTAGGTCTGCCCCACTGCAGTAAAAAGTTAGAAAATAGTGTTAAAATCAGGGCAGGTCCACCCCACTGCAATAAAAAGTGAAAAAATAGTGTTAAAATTAGGGCAGGTCTGCCCCACTGTAGTAAAAAGTCAGAAAATAGTGTAAAATCAGGGCAAGTCTACCCCATTGTAGTAAAAAGTCAGAAAACAGTGTTAAAACAAGGGCAGGTTCGCCCCTCTGTAGCAAATTGGAGGGCAGGTATGCCCCTCTGCGGCAAATTGGAGGGCAAGTTTGCCAATCTGTGACTTGAACCTACAAACAAACTAAACAACAACAAACATGAAATGAAGGAACCCATTTGTGGGTCCCACCGGGTGTGTCAGAAATGTAATCCTCGATGTTTATCCTATCCTAAAGATGCAAAATAACTGTTATGTAACAAAGAAAAACACAAGGAACACCTCAAAGATTAGCCTAAGGAATAATAACACAAAAAAAGAAGATGAAAATGAAATGAAGATAAACTTGAATATACCTTCTTTGTGCTGCAATCCCTTGGTTGACCCTTGATGTTATATGCTTATATGCTCCTTGGATGGCTATGAAAACAGTGTATCCAAGATGAACAATGTGATAAATGCTAATGCTAGTGACTAAGTGGCTTGACTAAATGGCTAAAATAATACTTGCAAAATGAGTAATCAAATTGGTAGCATAAGGGTGCAAATGGCTAAGTATTCTAAATGCATTAGAAGAGGGGGTATTTATAGAGGTAATTAAATTCTCTAGAGAATTCAATGGTCAAGATTGAGCCACCATGGCCAAGATGAAGGGCTATGGTGAGTTAAGGACTCACAAGCCCTCACATCTTGACATGTGGAAGGTGAAGTGGCCAAGGATGTGATGAGGTGTAGGTGAGGTGGAAGGACGTGAAGGAGGTACTTGTAGGTACCTTGATGTGACATCTCAATGATTACATGGGGAAGAGAAGATTCCTTGGAGGAATAAAAGTGAATTTAAAATTCACAATGATTGGAAGAATCTAGTGGATAAGACAAGGTTCCCAAAAAGGTGGGAACTTGCCACATGTGAGTGATGTGACAAGTCAAAGATTCTAGAAGACTTGCATGGGAAAGAGGAAAACCTTGGAAGGATAAATATGAATTAAAAATTCACATGGAGAAGAGAGGAGTCTTGGGTGAATAAAAGGAATTAAAAATTCTTTGGGGGATGGGGAGAGTTGACCAAGGTACTGATTAGGCTTAACTAATTAGTGATTATAAGACTATTAGTGGATAATGAAGGTTAAAAGCCAACTTGCAAAATTTGGAGGATGTGACATGTCCTAATCAAGGATTAAACATGTGAACATCCCTAATGATGAGATTAGGAGGTTGATTAGGATTCGATAAAAATGATGGAGGATGTGACATGTGAGGAATTAAATAAATGTTGGTGAAAAGGAGAAAAAAGGTAAGGTATTTAATTATTAATTAAATACCTTAAGGATTTAGAAGAATAAAGGGTATTGATTAAATAATTGTGATATTACTTAATTAATGCAAATGAGAGGATCAAGAGATGAATTTGGACAAATGGAAGTGTCCAAATTTGGATGTCTACATGTGGAAATCAAGGAAATTAAGGCGAGAGTTCCCTATTGTTGACTTTAGTGAGAGAAAATGGAGATATAAATTCAAATTTTTAGAAGCCTCTAAGAATAGAATCCCTAGGGCAAGCAGTAACACTTGAATTTTTTCAAAGGTATTTGCTTCCTAAAGGGTTTGAAATTTGATGATAATATTTGAATGTTTGCTTCCCAATGTTTAAGATCCAAGCAAAGTGTTTTAATTCCAAGAACACACAACTGTATGGATAAGAGACAATATTTGTTGAATCCCCACTTGGATAAATCCAGTTGTGTGTATTCTTGGTGGATGATTAAAAGCTTGACCACACTAGCTCCCCTCCACGACACTCACTTCTATGAGTTAGCCAAGCTTTAGTACCCATGAAACTCCCATGGCATACTTTTCATCTCTACCAAGAACCACAAAAATGTGGGGCAACTTCAGAGGTCCAACCTCTTGCACCAAGAAATAGATAAGGATTTTGGGCCTCTAAACAAAAGGTTCTAATATAGGCATTTCATTCATGGGGGATCATCCATACGACAAGATACCATTTCCGCTCTTCTTCTCGGAACAATCCTCGTGATGCTTGAACTTTCATCAAATACCCATACTTATATACTGGGTGGAAGTTTCTTGGATTTAGTGTGTTCCTGGTTGGGTCGTTCTCGTGGGTGATTACTTTTTCCCACCAGGAAGGCCCTCTAAGAATAAAACAAGCAAGGAAGCACATATGTAGTTTGATCAATCTTTGTTGAGAAACAAAGAGAGAACACACACGATATACTCCACTCACACTTGCAAGATTTTGTTCAATTTTAAGAATCCAAATTCAAGTGTGGAGGCAATCACTTATGCAACTTAATATCATAAAAAACCTTTTGATTCTCAAGATCTTCGTGAGGCACGAGAGAAGCGCATACGTCTTTTAGATGATATTACTTTGTATAAGAGATTACAAAACATAAAGGCACATGTTCATTTTAACCCTTCAAAGAAAGAATTGGAAAATTTTTAAGCACCAAAAGGAAATATGAAAGTTGTTTGTTCAATTGTTAAGTCCAAAAAAAAATCTAGTAAGTTGCCTAAGGTTCTTTTTAATCCCTTTTTTTTGTTCTTTTTAAACCCAAACGAAAATTCGTTAGTCCTAAAGCTTGAAAGATAACAAATCCTTAGAAAAGGGATTATAAATTTTCCCCCAAAGTGTTTAAAAACACTTGATATAATGAGATGATGATGACATGGAGAAGTCTTCATCTCCTTTTCCTCCCCCCCCACTTTTGATCAAGCCAACCTACAAAACCGGTTAAAACTACAGGAACAAAGGCCAAAAACAAGTTAGTAGTCAAAAGCAACCAACATGAGAAAGAAAATGTTGAAATTACTATGAAAAGTTCCATTTACCCAACTCCAATGGTGTATTTTGCAAAGGCAGCGTAGTTTAGAGAAGTCAGGGGCACTGTATGGCACCGCTGAGACTGATAGCGGTGGTTTGTGAAAAATCTAGTGAGCACGATTGCAGTGTTGTTTCGACCAGCGACAGGGTTTGGAGTTTGGATGTTTGGTGTCACACTTTGGAATTCAATTTTTTGGGCGAGAAGAAGCTAGCGTTGTGGTTTGGAGTTTGATAGTAGTGCTATATGGCATCGCTGGACTGATAGCGGCATAGTTTCTCTGTTAGTGACATACTTTTCCTTTAGACACAAAATTTTCAAAAAAAACAACAAATTTTTGAAGACAAACGTGTTAAATTATTCAACCTCGCCCTCCTTTTAGCGCCAAAATGTGAATGGTGATCTTAGACCTGCAAAAAACAAAGAAAAAACACACAATTAGTCCCAAATGCAAGTTAGAAACATCATTGCCCATGGAATTCATTTGAAATGCACAAAACAAGAAATAGAATGAAAAACACAAATAAAGGCTTTCAGATCCTATTTAATGCAAATAAACTCTCAATCCCATGGGGGAATTGGTGCCATTTTGATGTGAAAAATGGCCCTTTCCCAGTCCCTTGTAAGCTTGAATGATGATTTGATGAAGATTTGGTGCTTCCTTGGTGAAATTCCTACATAACCTAGCTATGAAAATGTGAAAATGGATGAACAATGGATGAGCAAATTTAAAATCTCAAGATAATGTCTTTGCATGAAGTTGTGGATCCAAAATCCAAATGAGAGCCTCTTATTTATAGATGAGAATGATGGAGGATGAGGAAAAATGGATGAATGTGGGATCAAACACCAACCAATGACACAATGCCACTTGCCAACATGTGAGTGGACAAAAGTGGAGCACATTTGGATGAATGTGCACATTAATGCAATTAGGTGGAATTTCAAAATTAATGAAATGACAAGTTGTAGGGAGAAGAAAATGAAGTTAATGCCACTTGGCTCAAGGCAAAGGACATGTAAGAAACTTAAATGCCTTGTTGGATGTACAAACCCTTTTTGGAGGGATTTTTCAAACTTGGAGAATATTCCCTTTTTTGATGCCTTTTGAAAGTAATTAGAGATTTAATAAATCAATTAAAATGATTTTCATGAGCAAGTTGCAAAAACTAGAGGATTGATGGATTAAGATTAAAATTAATCAATATTTGATTAATTTAAAAGGAGATTAGCTGATTTGACCATTTTGATTTAGATTTTTGGATTAATTTAGATCAAAATGAGAGGAAAGTGATTTAGACTTAATTAAATAAATATTTGATTTATTTAATTAAAGAAGATGGTGTTAGTTTTAAATAAAATAACGATTAATTTATTTAATTTAATAGAATGACTTTTTTAATTAAATAAAGTGAATTATTTAATTAAAGAGGGACTATAGGATTAATTAGATAAAATTGATCTACTTAATTAATAGGAGATAATGATTTAATTAGATAAAATTGATTTATTTAATTAAGAGATGAAATGTGATGAATTTAATCAAATACAAATTATTTAATTAAATGACTAGCAAAGGGGATGATTCAGGACAAACAGATGTTAGTAAAATCAGGATCAGGTGTATAGGATCAATCGGTACATTTTTCATGTCTACAGGGGTCACTGAGGGAAAGTTGTTAAGGAACATTGTGTCTAGGAAAGGAGTAAGGATAGACCCTGAAAGAGTAGCAGCCATAAACAAGATCCCTTAGCCAAAAAACATCAAGGGAATTCAATCATTTTTTGGACAAATAATTTTTTTGAGAAGGTTTGCAACCAACTTTGTAGAAATCACAAGACCTATTTCCAAAATGCTAAAGAAGGGTGAAAAGGTGCTTTGGAGTGAAGAACCTAGTCAGGCTTTCAAGAAAATAAAACAAGCTATTATAGAGGCTCTAGTTTTAAAATCTCCCAGTTTTTCTAAACCAATGCACATTTTCTCTTTTGCCTCTTTTCATACCATTGCTGTTGTTTTACTATAGAAAAATGAGGAAGGTTTTGAACAACCTATTTCATTTTTTAGCAAATCTTTACAATCTATAGAATTGAAATATGACACTACTGAGAAACAGGCATATGCTTTGGTAAAGGCTGTGAAGAATTTCAGGACTTACTTACAAGGGGCTACTGTAATAGCTTTTGTACCAAGTGTTGTGAAAGATATTTTTACTCGGCAAGAGACAATAGGTAGAAGGTGTAGATGTGTCAACAGGATCCAGGAATTTAAGACTAATGTTCAGATTACGAAACTGGTAAGAGGACAGGGCCTAGCCAAATTAATGGCAGAGGCTAATTTGGAAGCTAATCAGGTGAATGAAAATGAAGTGATTGATGTTGCACCTTTTTGTGATATGCAAACATGTGGATAGTATAGAAGAATTATCCAGTATTTACAAAACTTGCAGTGTCTTGGTGATATGGCTGGCAATGATAAAAGAACACTGAAATTGCATGCCATTAAGTATGTGATTATTGACAATGAGTTATGGTGGAGAAGCCTAGATGGTGTACTTCTTAAGTGTGTAGATGGAAAGCAGGCATTGGAAATTTTGCAGGAAATGCACAATGGGGTGTGTGGTGGTCATTACATGGCAAAGACCACTGCACAAAATATTTTAACTAGATTCCAATGGCCTACTATTTTTAAGGATTCTCACAAGTTTGTTAAAACTTGTGATGCTTGTCAATAGTTTTCAGGAAAGTTGAAGTTCTCTAGAAATTTACCACTTAGGCCTATGACAGTTGAAGCCCCTTTCCAACAATGGGGAATTGATTTCATCAGAGAATTACCAGAGAAATCTAGTGGAGGCCACTCATGCATTCTTGTTGCCACAGACTACTTTACAAAATGGGTGGAAGCAATACCCACAAAGAAGGCAACAAGCAAGGTGGTAGTTGATTTTTTGTTAAATAATATTCTTATCAAATTTGGAGTCCCTGAGAGGATTATCTCAGATAATGCTATGTGTTTCAGGTCAAATGAATTCAAGGACTTTTGTGAAAGATGTGGTATACAAGTCTCTTACTCTTCACCTTACCATCCTCAAGGAAATGGTCAAGCTGAGTCTAACAATAAGAGCTTGATGAAGATAATCAAGAGAGTTACGGAAAAGAACAAAAAGGCTTGGGAGTCAAAGCTAAAATTAGCACTCTGGGAAGATAGAGTGACTGTGAAAAAGGCTATCGGTTACTCACCATTTGGCTTAGTGTATGGTCTAGATACTAGATTTCGACATAATAACCTGCTCAAAATGTATCAGTTGGTGCAAGAATATGATGAAGAAGTTTGTGATGATATGTAGCATAGAATAAATAATCTGGTACAATTAGATGAAACCAAGAGGGAAGCTCAAGTTAAAAACATGAAGATGCAATTGCAAGTTAAGCGTCTATATGACGAGATAGCTTCTCCCAAAAATTTTGAAGTGGATAGTATGGTGGTAACCTGGAATGCAAGAGCTCGGGATAAGGGCAAGCATGGGAAATTTGAAGCATTATGGACTAGCCCTAAGTATATGATAGCCAACACTCATGGAGAAGATTCATATTTCCTTTAGAGCTTAACAAGTGAACATTTTGAACTACCAATACATGGAGAGTTTTTAAAGCTATACTTCTCCTAAGTATGTTGTTTTCCATGTACGTTTTGGTTTTTGTATATTATGTATACAGGTGTGTTTTCTTTCTTTGTGTTTTCTTTAGTCCTGCTACCTAGTCCGGGTAGCTCCTTGGTTTGGGTCCTCTTGTTTTTATCCACAATTTTGGTCTGCTTCAACCTGAGATTCTCAAGATCTCACTATGCCTGCAAGAGGCATACCTCCCCAATCAGAGCCACTGATGGAACCTACAAAAAAAAATTGTTCCATTTTAAACCCTTGTCACATTTAGACGTAGGAATGATATATGAGGGTTTAGGATTCATCTTTCATAAATACTTGAAATGGTCTATTTTTCTATTTACTCCCTATTGCCTGTTGTCATTCATCTTAAAACTTCTTGTGTCTATCATTATTGTCTAGTAATCGGTTCCCCAATCCTAAGTCCAGGAATCTTAATTTTTATAAGGTTAAGTTAAAGGCATGATTGGCCTTTACATCCTTTGCATTATAATGGCTTAGGAATTTTTAAGTCCTTTCTATTGTATCATCCTAGAGGGTCCCCTCCATTAAAACAACTTATGAGCGCGTGCCTAAAGGTTTTCACTTAAGTTCTATCAGCCTTTTATCTTTATCGCTCATTGCTGATTACTTTTGAAGTGTATATTCCAAATCGTCGACAAGTGATGACATGATATCTCCTTGATATCGCTCATCATGAATAGTTGTGGAACCCTTAAATTGAATGAGCAATGAGTGATTTCCTTTGTATTGATGAGGGATCACTTATCGCCAATAGCTTTTGATCTTTCAATATTGTAAGAGCAATAAGTGATTCCATTCGGCCTTATGATATTATCACCTATCACAGATATGTTATGAAATGATAAATTCAAATTAGCAACGAGCGATGGGATGGGTTTCCTTTGTATCACATCTCGTGGATTTTTTTTAAGTGCTAAGTTCTATATTAGCAACATGCAATATGTAATGGAATTATGATGATCTCTCATCGCTAATTGCTTGCAAACCATATGAGGAGAATTAGCTATGAGAAATGACCTGATTTTTTCTATCATTCATTGGTGATCCATTCCAAAGCCCTCAACCTTGATTGATGATGAGCAATAGATTTCCTTATTTTAAAATTTTATTTCGCTAATATGAGTACATCTTATTCGTGATTCCTTTTGTGCCATTGAGTTTCATGTAGGTGTACACGTCTAGATTTGATGCCTTCACTATGCTTCATGTCACTAATAGGAGCCTAGGTGTGAAGGTGGATTAGTGAGGATCAATAGAAATGAATGTGATCAAAGGATAGGTCACATATCCAAGGGTTGATATTTCATCAAGTAAAACACTTGCATCGTTGATGGATCCGGACGAGGATGAAGTATATAAGCGATAAGCGACAACTACTACATGAAGAGGCAATGTGGAAAAATCCTGAGGAATTCGCATAAAGAAAAGAGGAAGGTGGCGAAATGAATTGATAACCATTGATGTAGTTTTAAATCCAAATGATCAATGATCAAGGTTTAAACCTGAATGACTAATTTTCAGTTCGCTCGTGCAAACTTACTATCAAGCATTAATGGTGGCATGCCTCTCTCTTGGCCGTAAAAGAAAGTAGATACCTGGTTGATCGTGAAATTGGACTCATTGGATAGTAGAAGGGATACCAGGAGCTGAAAAAATTGTGAGGGAAGCTTCAAAAATTACCAGTAAAAAATTTGGCATAGCGTTCACCCGAGTAACCAAAACTGGTATCTCCTTCTAGCTGAAGTATTGAGGTGAATACCTTAGAGAGATGATAATAAATTGGGGAATTGTCTAATTGTTCACTATTGATATCTTCAATTTGGTGATTAAGCACTAGATATATTTTGAGGAAAGTGTCATGTTCAATAGTAGTGTTTTGTGCTCTCATAATTGTGAAGGGTTTCTTTGGACTGTAAGAAATTGTAAACCCTAGTTCTATTACATTGAAAACATGAGACTCAGAGCCTAGTGAATCAAGTATTAGACCAGAGAAGAAACCAAAAAAAGAGAGGGTTAAATGACTTAAAACTTAGGATGTTTCAACTAAGGTTAAGTCTAAGCCACTGGCAGCGTGCAACCCTTCACCAAGCACTCCTACAATGTCCACTAGGTCTAGAAGTGCAAAGAAAGAAATGGAAAAATTTATGCACGAGGCCTCCAAAGGAACAAAGGAAGGAGGGTCAAGAATTGGTAAAAGACCCATAGGTCAAGTTACCATGACCACTAGGTTGATTGATAGTGCTGGAAAAATTGGTAAAAATCCCCAACCTAGAGCAGATGGAAATTGTTCTGATATGCTTTCAATAGGCAACATTTTAGCAAGCCCACATGTTATCAATGGGGGCTAAACCTTAATGGAAAGTTGATGGTCCTGAATATGTTTGTAGAAATGGACCTAATGATGGAATTGGCTAGGCACTATAACCCTACTAACAAGATAATCAGAAGTAAAAATGGTGATTTAATTTTGGAGGTAACAAAGGATAAGATGATAGATGTATTTGGGTTAAATCCCAATTATACTATAAAGTTTAGGCATGTTGAGTTGTATCTTGAATATGAGAAGAGAAAATTTGCATACAAAGAAAGACTACTTGTGCAACACAGAAGAACTAGGGAGAGATTCACTGCTAAGCATGTTGAGCCTTTCGAGTGTGAAGAGTTTGAAGATTACTTCAAGAACACTTATTATTGCTTAAATTAAGTATTGGCTCAAGACTTTGAGGTTAGGATAGCCCATGATTTGTTGGTGATGGTGGTGGATATAGAAGGTCATAATCAAAATCCTGGTTTTGATTATGCTAATTTTGTTGCTAAACGAATGCATGAGGATTTCCTCAATCTGAAAAAGGATGTGCTCCCATTATATTTCCCCCATTACTCTTTGTTGATGCATATGCTTTTATGGGAGGGTGACTATGAATGGAAAAGAAAATTGGATTTGAAACTTAGGGACAGTGAAAATAATGTTCTACTAGTACAGATATGGACATATATTTGGGATTAGGAGTGCTCCAATTCCTATTATATCTTGTTTACAAATACTATCACATATAGTATCTTAGAAACATTGGGTGTGGCACCTATATTTAGGCTTTCTCTAGAGATTAAAAGTATCATGCACCCAAAATATATACTAGGATCAAAAGCCACACATAACTGGGTAGATTGGTTTTTACATTTTGAATATACTTTGATTAGAGCCTATGGAGCCGAAGTGGCACCTCATTGTCTACCCTTGTATATCTCAGATAGATTGGATTTTATGGAGCTCGTGTGGGAGATTGATGTCATGGATTATGAGATGTTTAGAAAGCCTAGGAAAGGTATTGTGGTACATCTCCAATGCGAATTTTCTTACTTAAAATCCACCGCCCCTTAAGGGTATGAAAAGTTGGGCATTATGGTGAATAATCTTAGAATGCCTATTAATGAGATCAAAATTTTTGATCTTGAGGGATTTGTGGTAAGAGGAAGAAGAAAAAAAAGCTTAGGCATCATACATCATGAATTTTTGTACATAGATGATGTGTTAATAAATTTGACAAGTGATGAGGATTTCATGACCGGAAAGAAGGAATGGACAACTATAATGAACATTGAGGAAAGAATAATGAAAAGGAATGCCTTTTACATAAGTCCATACAATGTAATCGCAAGCCCCCTAGAAAGAGCCTTCATTATAATAAGGGATTATTAGTCTAGTGAGTTTAAGGTAAAGGTAAAGGAGGTTGTTGATAAAGCACATGTTCTCCTTGAAGAGTAACAACAATAACAAGATATGGATATCCTAGAGCAACCTGTTGATGTTCAAGAGGTCAAGGAGGAATGAAGAGGTGGAGCAGAAATTTCCTCCTCATATTAAAGAAACTCATAGTTCAGATGTTCCCCCAGACAGAATTATCAAATGGTAATATGACAGAGAGAATGACGATGATCCCAGGATTAGGGAGTGTGATGAATTTCTAGCTAATGATAAATTTGTGCAGACCAAGGAATTTTAGGAGTTTATGAGTCAAAAATGGAGTAAGGAGATAAAGGAGACTTGAATAATCTTGAGCTAATGCTGAACCTTCTCATTAGGAGGAAGCTAAGAAATCAGAGGAAGAGAAAATCAAGGCTGAAATTGCAGCTATGACTCCCACTGAGGCTAGAAAAATTGTCAAGGATAGTGGAATCATGTTATTTCCAGGATGTACTATCATTTCTTCCATAGCATATGATGCAATGAGGAGAGACCCTCAAGCTTTAATATCTAAAGATCAATTTGAGGATAACGTGTTTAATTTTGGATATAGTCCAAAGTTGCATACTCTTGCAATTTGGTCTATGGCACCTAATACTCGAAAACATGGTGTTGCTAGACCTATTGAAGAACTTATTGGTTCTATAGTGGTCAAAAGAGCTACTGGAATAACTCCTATCTAGGCAACTGAGTTAACTACCCATGTTGCAATGCTTAGCGTATATACTACACGTATTTCTTAGAAGAAAAAAAATGATTCTTTGGTTAAGGAGTACAATAAGGCCCTGGATGAGCTAAATAAGATGAGAGACATTGTTCAAGCTACTCAGAAGAGAATAACTCAACAATCCTCTTCTTCATTTGATTTGTCTACACAAGATAGGGAGACCTTGGCCTTAAGAATTGATGATTTGAATGGTAAATTGATTGCTGAGAAATAAAATGTCAGGAAGGCCAAACCTGAAACAATCAAGGTGGCAAATGAAATTTTTGAGGATGTACTAAAGGATAGGGTGACCAAGTTGGTTCACAAGGCCATGATGTTTGGGCCACTTACAAGAATATTCATGAGGAAAATACAAAGTATTTGCAAGTACAAGAGGCCTTCAGGAATGAGTGGAATAATTGGATTACTAGGGTAAATTATCTAAAAGAAATGATGCACAAAATGAATGAGGACCCCGAGGCATGTACCAATATTCCTAATATTTTACAAACCATTGACTCAATAAGTGAGATAACTACTTTCCATGGAAAGTTAGGTATACAACTCTAGAGTAAGTTGAAGATATTCAAAGAGATGGAGTAATGTGGTATGCCTCATATATTGAGTCAAAAAGGTGAATTACACCCATCTGACACCTGGAAGAAAAATTTGGGAGGGATGCTTGCAACAGCTATGATGGCCTTAACTGTCACCGACTATATCTTGCTCAATTCAAATATTGAGACAATGGTGGGAATTGAAACAAATATGGACATATTTGTTAAAGAGGCTAGGATTTTAATTGATGCCAGATACTCTCAATACATTACTAAGGTGCAGGATTTGTTGAATGTAAAATGGCCCTGATAGGGTAGGGTTGGATGAGACACTCACTGTCCCATGCTCTGGGTCTCACCTTGGAAAACCCTTTGGTGTCACTCTCCACCTTCTCAACCTATAGTCCCTAATGCTTGTTAGGCACCCCTGGTTCTCCTGGCCAACCCTACTATCATCTTCATTTACCTAACCAAGCCAATCTTGGTGCTCTCTCTGCCAATCTCTCCATAGCCCTTAATCTTCCTAAAGGCTAACTAGAACTCCCAGCTCCACTAACTTGATGCAGGGGTGTGTGATGACTTTAATGGCTTCAAAACCATCTCTCTATGGTTCTTGATCATTCCCCAATCACCGATTCTCCATCACCCACTCAAACCCTATTCTAGGGTTTAAAAAGGGCTACTAGCCCTTGAGCCCCAATTAGGCCTCCTAACCCGAGAAAAATGGAAATCACTCAAAAATCCTCCAAATGACCTAGGATCTTTTCTTGGGATTCATGGTACCCTTTCCCACACCTTGAAGATTTTTGGGGTTTGGAGCCTCAACCATCTGTAAAATTCCCTAACCAAGATTTTAGCACTTTTAGGCTTGTGCCAAGTTCTGACCTTTTGTTTGAACAATCAGTTCATTCTGCCTCCACGCAGTATGTCAGGGCTCCATTCTTCTTCCCAAGCCTCTACAAGGCTTCCTACATCCACCACACACTTGGGTTTGCCAGGGAATTTCCACCCCTACAACCTTTGTGCTTTGCACTCTTTGACTGTCCTAACCGGGCACTGTCAAGCTCGCCTAGGAAAAGTCTTTTGCCAACATTTTCGGACTCCTAATGACTCCTAGACCTAATATATATACAGGCATGGAGCTTAGCTTCATTTCCCATAGACTATACACCAGGTATAGTGGAAGACAGAGGTCTAAGACTCCATGATTAACAGCTTGCCGGTCTGATCAACAATGAAAGAAACAAAACTAACAAAGAACAAAGCTAGAAAACAATAAGACAAACTAACTACAAACCACACAAAGCTTTTAAAGTAAATACCACACGTTCCACACACTGCTCAGTGCCTGGAACCCTCCATTAACACACAAAGCAAAACTAAAAACCAGAAAATTGCAAGAAATTCATTACTTTTCCTTATGAACAGTAAACTCCAAAATGATACAAAGCTTTTTCCAACCTCAATTCCAGTTTGAGGCCCACCTTTTAAAGGTTCATAAGTGGTTACATCTCCCCTTGGTCGGACATAACCCCACATCAGGCCAAAATTGCACAAATGCAACATTTTGGGCTTTATTTCTAACTCCTAGTGAATCCTCGTGAAACAAGTTGAGAAACTCATTCATTCTACCATAAGCTACTAATCAACCTTCATCCTAACATGTTCTAACACCTCTAACACAAAATTAAATGGTCAACATGACCTTAAAGTATTAAGATCTCAAAATTTCATGCTAGGCTTCCAAATTTGCCTAGTGCCACCTAATGTAACCTAGGTGCTCCTGCACCAGGCCCTCTGATGAGGAATATAACACTTGGTTGGAGAAATACACAAAATGAATCTATGTAGGGATTAGTGAATAAGATGAATAATGGATGGGAAAAGAATAATGCATAGCCTAGATATAGTACATAATAGGCTTTTGATATAACATGGTAAAATATTATTCTCTCACCAATTTGAAATGGATAGCATGTGGTGCTAATGTGGATGAGTGAATTTTGACTTTTGTCTGCTTTCCTTGTCTTGCTTCGTAAGTTTTGTTGTTTTGGATTTCCCATGGTTGGAAATTTTTAGTGCATGGAGAATATCTTAAAATTGTTGTAACAAACTAATGATGTCTTTTGAGGTGGGACCTATTTTCTACAATGAGTTGAGGTCAATTTTGCCTTATGTTTATTTGCTTCACCTAAAGACTCAAGTGTAACTAAAAATAGAATATTTTTGCAATAGTCCAATGAAATCTTGACATGTGTGCTTTCTAGCCTGAGGCTTATTTTGCTCCTTCGTCTCTATAAGATGGAATTTAGGGCCAAAAGTAGGAGTTAGTTGAAAATTTTGAGTTAACACAGTGAAATTATCAAGACAATACGAAGCAAGTTTTAGATTTTTTATTTTAATTTTCTTTTGGAGTTCATATTTATGCATGTAAGTTTGATTGCAATATAGAATTGATAATATAGGGTAATATCAGTTTCATGGCTATTGTCTCTCCTTGTATGCGTTCTATAAGTTATGAGTGAATGCAATCCATGATTTCTTTTGTTTGTCTCTATCATTTCATGGTAGATGTTTAGTTTCATGCTTGCTTATTGATTCAATGAATTGATGTAAATGCTTGGGTGAGATTAATAACTTATATGAGCTAGGTGCTAGGATGGTTATAAGTAGTAATAATCATGAACACCATAGAGAAATGTTGTAATGCAAGGTTTCTTGAGGTTGTAGGTGCTATTGTTTAAATTGTTATCGGGTCACATAGAATGATATTGACTCCGTGCTTGGAATAAAGGCGTTGGTTCATGTAGAGTATTTGTTGTTTATTTTTCAGTGTTGATTCATTAGCTACTCAAATTTTAAATCATAAACTTTCAAGTGGATACTATTTTTTTTGTTTTGTGTTAAATTTCAATCCTCTCATGCACAATATATATGACATTGGTTGATAAGCTGCCAACTTATTTGATGCATATTATTGAATGGTTTTATGAGAGATATATGTTATTGGAAATGTATTTGATTATAATTTGGTGAAGTGTTTAAGTATACAATTTGGGATCACCCTCCCAAGTTTCATAGAGCCCAAAGAGTAGGAATATAATTCTTGCAGGTTTTATTCATTCATTGGCCAATCCCTTTAGAAATATTGATAATTGGAAACGATAAGGTCCATAGGTATTTTCTGGAGATCAGTTTGGTTCTTAAAAAATAACTTACACTAACCATACCAAAGCTATACCTCATGATAACTTTGATAAGGTTCCACACAACAACAAATTTTGAGCTCCATGAGGAAAGCAAAGCTTCGCATGCTTGAAACCCATGAACAAACAAGATGGCACCAAAGGCAAGCAAAGTGTGCCATACAGGATGGCCATATAATAGTCATTGTAAATGCAAAATAGTGTAAGGTACGTTCAAAGGAGTTTTTCTTAGTTCATGTAATGTCTTAACTTAGGGAACATCATTCCTAATGTCTCCAAGAGAATACCAATTGAAGAATAGAAGATTTGCAACTTAGGGGATGTAGTGTGTCGTATCAAGCCACTAAGAGGAATATAACATGCTAGAAGAGATCACGCTCTTGAAGGAAATCACACCCAATGTCACCACAAAGCAAAATATGCATCACATGAAGTAAGAAGACTACCAAATGAAACATGAGTTGTAAAAAGAATAATGTTATGAGAAAGGGGGTTGCCCCAAAAATCACACAAGGGGTCCATGGATTTGGGGTTAGTATTTCTTTTCTACAATATTTTTAGAGAGCTTATAACTGTCATCATTCCCCAAATACTCATGGAACAGGAAGAATGACACGGAGAGAGCGAAAAAAAAGAAAAATCCTTTTGATTTAACGTGGAAGAGACCTAAATTTATCGATGCCTTTTGTCATTCCCAAAAGGAAAACACAAGAAAAATGGAAGAGATAAAGGTTTATGACATAGAGAAGAATGTAGGTACATAAAGAGGAATTTCACAAAGGGAGATACATCAAACATAAGAATACAAGGGATCACATTACACATGCAATCACACAAAGAACATACAAAAGAAAAAAAAATCAAGACTAGTAAGGCACATGTGAATCAACCTATTAGCAGGTCATCCGCATACCAATCGTGTTCATCATATGCAAAAGGTGGAAAACTAGCCAAAGGGACAATAGCAAGTGTCGTACTAGGGTTATCACCAAGTTCAACACTCTTCCTAGGAGAATTATTGTTTAAGCTCATAAAAGAGGAAAACAATGTATTTAATTCGTTATACACTTCCTCATCAATCTTAGCAACCTCATCATCGCCATCCAAGTTAATCACAATAGGAGGTTGAATGATAATGTCTAAAGAAGAGTTTAGCTCCTGTTGTGGTTGTGGTATAGGATCATTTTGTTGCGGCGAAGGGGGAAACTCATCATGTATTGCTTCATTCAGGTTCATATGTTGATTTTGTTTATTGTTTTCATCATTTAACCTTTGAGAAAGAGCACGACGTCTATGCCTATGCTCTCTAGCATTATTGTTTCTTTTAGTTTGATTTTTGAGTTGTGTTGGTGTAGGAGCGAGTTTAGAAACCATAGGTTTCTTTTCTTCCCTAAGGGGAAGAACAGAAGGAACCATGGGAGATTGTTCAACCACTTTCTCTTTATCTTTGTATACTTTTTTATCCTAGGAGGCACAAAAGGATTGTTTTCATTGTCTCTTGGTCATTTGTAGGAGCTAGGAAAAGGATCTATCTTAGGTTGGTCTTGTTTTTTTGGAATGTCTTTAGGTTCAATCATAGTTTCACCAAGGATAAGAGACTCATTCATAGGTAGAGGCATGTTCTTAAGAGATAATTTTTCTATGCATTTCGCTTTAAACTTTTGGTAGGATTTGAAAAGAAGTCTTCACAAGGTTTAATAGGTTCCATAGGCTCAAGCCAAAAGAAATCCAATGAAAAGTTCCCACAGGAAGAAAAAGGATTAAAGCTAATATGATGCATAGTAAAGATGTCATTGATGCACAATCGATAGGATGACTTCCATGGAGCATTGCCATGGATAACCAAGCTTCACATGAAATTGGCTCGACGTCAAGATGATGGAGAATGAGACATCTAATTGTTTCAATCCAACAATTAGAAGAAGGGTGATTGATCCCATTATAGGGAAAGAAAAACGATTGTGCATCTTTATCCATGCTTTTTTTTTATCATTTGTCTCTTGATAGATTTCATGCACAAGTAAGAATTCCTAGGTGATCTCATTCTCTCCATAGACAAGATCAATTAATATCCCATTAGTGGGATTATCATAGATTCGACCGACTATGTAAAGAGGACCATCAGGTGCATTTTTAAGTATATCTTGTGAGGAGAAATAAATGTCAAGAGTATTTTTGGTTTGGCCCTTATGAGGTTGAATTTCAATCAATCCAACCATATCATCCAAAGGACTTTGTTTGTTAGTATCCATAGGATCTTGCTCAACAATATCCACATTGTCATCATCCGTGTCAACATTCATCACATCATTCTTTTTAGTTTCTTTGACAAATGAAACACCATGGTTTAGCATAGGGTTGGTAAATATTTGCAAATTTTGGTTAGGAGAGGCAAAAAATTTATTTCCTTGATCATTAATACCTCCAATTGAAAGTCAACAGGATTCAATGAGGTCTTGCACAAGATGTTTAAGACACTTACAATGTTCCATGTTGTGTCCATTTTTTTGGTGATAATGGCAATAAGCATTCAATCTAAAGTTTGGAGGTAAAGGTTTATTAGGATTGTGTGCTCTAACGAGAGGTAAGGTAATCATTTTTTGTTCTAAAAGTTGTGACATTGTGTTATGAAGGGTATCCGGTAAGGGAGTGAATTTTCTAGCCAAATCCCCAAATGTGAAAGGAGTTGTCTTTTTTATATTAGCTACTTGGGCATCAACATGTTGAGTTGGTTGAGGGGGATTTAATTGGAGGAAACATTTATTCTATTTTGTAAAGGATTGGTAATTGTTTTGGTGTGCAGGTTCAAACTTCTCAAAATGACTAGAGGTGGGTTTTGTTTCACGACTACTAACTGAGTTTTGATAATCACAAAGGGCAGTACACAAGTGTATGAAAGAAGGGAATTTCATCATTCCAAGCTTATCTTGCATCTTAGTTTGCAAGTTATCGATGAACATTCTTTGAAGGTGAGGATCACGAATTTGTACATCGATTTGGGAATAAAGCAATTGGTAACATGAAATAAAGTCAGTAACCTTTTCCACCTCTTTTTTCTTAAATCTCATCAAAGGTACATTGATTTAGGAGTCATGTGCACTTGTAAATGGTTAATAAATGCCTCAAAAATTTCATTGAATGAATGAATTGAGTTATTTGGTAACAAGGAAAACCATTCTAAGGTAGTATCTTTCAAGGATCTAGGGAATAGTTTAGCTAGAAGTTTTTCTTCAAAGATGAAATGACTACATAGGGCGGTAAAAACATAAACATGATTAATATGATCTCCCTTCCCACCATATTTCTCAAATTGGGGAACCTCTACACCTTGTGGAATTTTTTTCTCAATATCTTGAACGATAAGGTATTGGTTTTGATGTATTGTGAAGGTTGACCGGTATTGTTTTGATTTAGGGTTGTGACTTGTTGTTGAAGGGATGCCATGCTTTGTAAAGGTGTGTTAATGATAGCATCATTGTTGTTGTAAGGTGGAGGCGTATAAGGTGGAGTAGTGTATGCATGCAAAGGACAAGTGAATTGTAAACTAGTGATGGAGGAGGTTTGAGGAGATATTGTAATTGAAGACACAAAGCTAGAGGAATTCCCTATGGAAATACCTAAGGAAGTGTTCACACTGCTAGTACGTTGAATTGTTATGGTAGGTTGAGTACTAGTATATGTAGGAATGGAAATGGGTATCGTAGAGATAGGGAAAAAATTTCCACTTTGGCTTTACATTCATCCCAAATCTTGAGTAGAACTAGGGATGGTAGGGTTAGTGTTGTTAACATGAGGCATAGTGGTTGAAGGCATGGTAGTCATGGGAAGTGAAGTATGTATACTAGGATCCATATAGGGTTGGTTATCAACACTATCAGGAAGAGAGCTAGAGAACCCAAGATCCATGATGAATGGTGTATCGTAGGATGACATGAGTCTCGAAATACATCTCACAATAGTATTGCCAATATGACACCAAGTTGTAAATCTCATACAAGATTCACAAACTTAGTGTGCAAACCCAAGATGGAAAGAGGGTAAAGTGCAATTCAAGGACCTAAAATGAAGTGTATAGATGTAAATTTCACATTCTAAACAAGGTAATTTACTGATTACACTATGAAACAATCTGAAATGGAATTTTCTAGATGCAATTTTGAATTCAAGCAATGCACAAAATGAACCAATTTAAGCTAGATGCAATGAATTGCATGAAACATAAACTTTGTAAAATGAAACAAAAAGCTAACAATAAACAAAAGCATAGAAAAAATACTTTTAATGTTGTAAAACACAATTTAAGATTTGCAACGAGACTAAATCACTTAGAGGAGTGTATGAGTCCCAATCAATCTTTTTCAAGAGTTTGAATGTCGATAAAGAGTCAACACAAAATACCTAGAAATCAGGCAAGACCACCTGTACTAGGACTAAATCGCTCAAATGGGCGTATGAGTCCCAAATTAGGGTTTTTGCACTGTTTTTAGAAAATTCTATGTGAATGTTATGTTTTCTAGTTTGGATGATATCTAGGCTAAGTGCAAATGAAAATTTCAAATAAAATTCAATGATGCAAGATACAAAACTGCAACCTATATGCACTTTCACTAATGCAAGATTTAGAAACCCTAGATGCAAATTAACTAATGCAAAGTTAATGCAAGCTAGACCTAGGACTATCATGCACTCCAAATAAAAAATGAGGTGTTCACATCGGGTTCAACAAAATGAAATGACAGAAATAGGTTTCCCCACCTTTTGGGGAAACGAAGCACAAGTTAGGGTTTAGGACCTAAACCTATTTCCCTCAAGTTTCATTCAAAGAAACCTTAGAGATCTCAATCCAAAGATAGAATGGGGGAAATATATGTTGCAATAAGGTATCCTAGGGTGTGATTAAAGAATAAAAGAGGGTTCACCACCTAGCTAGGGCTTGTAAAGACAAGTAACATGCAAGACCTAATGATCAAACTTAATGATGTACAAGACTTGAATAAATGACCTAGAAATGAATGTAAAAAAAAATAGTAAATTGAGAAATCAAAGAGGTGCACCTAGAAACCTGTAGAAGCTCGAAACAAGCTCTAAAATGCTGAAAATTTTGATCTTAGTACACAATGGGACTCATATGCTAGGTTGGGCGATTTAGTCCGAGATTAGGGTTTTTGGGTAGGAACAAAAATTTGGTAGTGACGAGTCTGGAACTTCTAAAATCTGGAAAAAAAGGCATGTACTAGGACTCATATGCCAGAAGTGATGTATTAGTCTTGCTCAACTTTTTTAAAGAATGAAGATTTGAATCTTCTCTTCTATCTCTACTCTTTCCTCTCAACCTAATTTTTGGATTTGAACTACTAAATTTTTCTTTGTAGGTGTCCTTTAGTGCTCTTGTAAACAAGGTGAAAACTTTGACAAATTTGTAAGCTTGACAATTTCTTCCAACTTTCTCTTCAATGTGTCTTCCACCTAGATCTATAAATCACACACTAAAGAGAGAGGAAAATGTTTTTTTGTTAGTAGAAAGGGGTTTACCTTGGTCAAACCCTGTTTTGGTAATCAAAACTTGAAATGAAATAAAATAGAAAGGAGGAATGATCAATGAACAAATATGCAATGTTGCAACTCACCAAACCCTTGAACAAGATGCTGCAAAAATGTATGAAATGGCTAGCACAAATGTGGATCGTGAATCTTCCTTGAATGTTGTAGATCTTAAATTGAATGCTTGCTTGAATCATGAAACACTACATCAAACAAACATCATGCATGATGACTCTTACATGATGCTTGATACTTGAATAATGCTTCAAAATTCTTGATAATCAACTCATGAATACTCTAATAGAGCTTCCAAAAATTTTCTAAAATTTTGAGCAAATCCTGATTTTGATGATGATTGTGAGCCTTTGTGCCCAAGGATATGTTGGAGGTGTGGTCTAGAAACCCCCACCTTACAAATTCTTATCATAAACCCGTAGTCATTTTAATTCTACATTGACTTGCTATAGCCGGTCGTCGGTCATTTAAATCACCACTTTAGCCATTGAATGCATATTATCATCAGCCCCTTTTCCTAGGACCGATAGTCACCCTGTTCCTTTTATCAATTTAAATTTTCCCAAAGTTAGGCAAAGTATTTCATGGAAAAAGACTTATTCCTTAGGTCATTTTCTCGAGGGTCATATTCTTGTCGACCTAGCTAGGTCCCCACTTTATGACTAACAATATGTGCATGTGCAAAAATCCTACCCGTTGGATGCCGAGATCAAATTGCAATTGTTGCATGCATACCTCGCAGGATTAAAATAAAGGTTTTCAAGATGATGCAAGGTTTGTGATCGCTTGATGTGTGTACTCACTAAGGTGGGGCCTAGTCAGCATTCAAAGTACTTTATGCTCAATGATTTTGAGATCAATGACTGATATGCAATTTGGAGATCAAATCTTAATCGTTCATCGCTCACCTCGCAAGATTAAGAATAGTTTCTTCCAAAGACTTTTGAGGTTTATGATTGAATGGCACGTGGATTCCTCGACCATTTGGAGGTGAATGGTGGAGCCCACAAATGGGTGTGTTGGTGCCTAGCTAGATGAATGTCATTGGCTAGGAATTGGCAAGCAATAGAGATGAGAATTCAAACCCGATTGACTCAATTTTAACCGTTCAATGCTCCATCTCATCAGGAAATCAATGGCCAACATTCAAAACCAAAAATATGAAGGTAATAGTCATTTTTCTTCACGCACGTAAAGAATGAATTGCATAAGGTCTGTAGGAGTAATCAATTTGATCTTGGTACGTGTGAGCAATTAATCTCATGTAATCATTAAGGATGATAAATGGATCTTTATTTACTTGGGGAATTAACAGTTGTGATGTGGATGCCAACGGTCGATCATCTGCTCGCTCGTGCTAGTTTTCACTAAGCATTGATGATTAGCATGCTCAATTTATTTTATAAATAAGAGGTAAATTTCATTTTTTTTCATCAATGCAATAAGGAGATAAAATTTCTGAGTCCATGAGGAAAGTGGGGATTTTTCCAATCTACATTTGTGAGGTTTTATATCCAGAAAAATGGATAATTTTGTTTGTTTTGCATCACCAATATGAAGGTCCCCCAGGCTTAACTTGTAGGAATTTCACTACAATGTTCCAGGGAGTGAAATGAGCACACTAGGAGTTGCTTCAACTCTGAAGGAAGAGTGCAATAAAGAGGCCCATGGCAAGAATCTTGTGCCAATTGTTGTGAGAAGTAATTACCAGTTAAGGAACCAAATTGTGACCAGAGAAACAACAAAAGTTAAGGAAAAGGAGCCTGCAAGGTTCGTGAGGGAAACAAGGAGAAAGATAAGTTATGGTCAGGCTTGTATGGGATGACATAATTATCCTATTGAGATTTTAGATGGACCCTTAGATAGCATGACTGAGATTGATTCTGGTTACCACTAGTATCTTATGGCCTTGATTGAATTGGAAGGTTCAGATGATGAGGTGATACCAGTTGCCCCGATTTCAGTAAAGACACCAAGTGGGAATACTTACTCTGTTACTAGCAAGGACACTAATGAACAAGAAGTAGTGGCTTCCCCCACCTCTGTGAAGACACGAAGTAGTCGTGTGTATTCCGATTTTGGTTCTGGTTGAATGGAATTGCATTTGGTGTCTAGTTTCTGGTTTTGGTTGTTTGGTGATAACATTTTGTGGGGTTTTGTGTCTATTGTGTTAACCCGGGTGGCTTTTTGATGACATGATAAAAAAATTGGCTCAACATGGGTGTGGAATGTAAAGGATCATTAGCAGCTAACGATGATTTTCGTGGCATCGAATGGTTCTTTTTTAGCAAATGGTATAAATTTGGTTTCCCCTATTTGGTAAATGATTGCAAGCAACTGTTTGGGGAATATCTAAAATGCGGTTGAAATTTGTTTTGAAATGAAATTCATGTGAAATTTAATTGCAATTGAGAGAGATGATTTTTTCTCCCTTGATCTATAAAAGGGATTTTAGGGCTTATTGCAAAGGGTTCAATTTTTGAGTCTCGTCATAGTCTAGGTAGGAGCTAAGTTTAGGAATGAGTATACTATAAGAAATATCAATTCAAATAGAATAGTAAATTGTCTTGGTTATGGATCATGTATGTAAGAGTCTTCAATTAGTTTTATAGAAGCCAAAGATATATCAGAAAATCTTAATTCTCGAGCTTGTACTCTCCTATGCAATTCTCTTGTAGATTATAAATGAAAATGATCAATGATATTTTTGTTCATTTCCAATTGTTTTAATTGGATGTGTGGTTTTTTTTTTTTCTTCATTTCAAAGAATTGGTTAAATTCTTAAATAAAGTCACAAGCATGTGAGTGAAGAGCATAGGATTTGGTAAGGAGTTGTGTTCTAGATGCAATGAGTTGAATACTACAAAGTAGTATGAAAATAGTCCATAAATTTCTGAATTAAATGGCTAATATATTATTGGTTGTTGCATAGTTGACTCCATTCTCTCAATGGATGAAGCATTGGTCTATTTTTTAGGAAATCTTGCAAGTGAATGAACTAGTGATACACCTAGCTATGGATTTAAAATGAGAACAAAACATTCATTAAAAATATTTCAATCATGAAGTATAAGTTTGAAGTATTCCCTGATTCTTAGTAAATAGATAATAATTTACTTAAAGGTCTACCAAATCTTCAGTGAATTAGGTTTATTTGCAATTAATATGAATCTATTTGTGTATAAATGTGTTCTCAATTAGACAAAAATCATTTGAGCACAATAAGGAATAGCCTTCTAGGTCCCACAGAGCCTAAAGAGTAGGAGTGAAGGTCTTAGAATCCTTTGCTCGTTTGTTGGCCACTAGCTTTGAAGCTTCTTGAACATAAGGGTTGGCTACCCTTTAGAGAACTTCAAGGTTATGCTAGAAAAAAACACCAACATAATTGGTGATTCTGCTAGGGAAAAATTTGAATCTCCAGTTGTAGACTGATAATTCACATAGTCAATTGTTTTCTAATCAGAATATTTCGTTCAAATATTGAAGGAATTCAAACTTGGAAAAGGTTTTGTTGTAGCAAAGATCAGAGAATTTGAGTGTGACTCAGTTGTTGGAGAAGACCCAGAACGAGATTTACCTTGGAAGGAACTTCATGTTGTTTGAAGTTTAGTCCTCTATAAAAGAGGTGGCGACTTTGTCTAAAGAACCTAGCAAAGAATAGAAGAGCGTTCTAGATCTTGCAAATTTGCAATCAAGGAAGAAAGATTGATAGCTGCTACAAATTTCCAGGTATTCTCATGAATCTAAAGAAAATACTACATGTTTGCAAGCACATTATGAGAAATATTTAGGAATTAAGATGTAAATGATTCCCAATTAGGTGAAATAGCACTACGTGAGGGAGTAGTAGTGGTAATTTTACATGCTTTTAAAGTGTAAATTAAAATTCATGTATTATGATGAAGAAGCATGCTATGTTTTAAGATCTTAAGCAAAATAGATAGAAGGTTTACATTATCAAAATCTTAATATTATAATTGTAAAGGGAAGTTTGAATTACCTTTGGTAATTATAAGGTGAATGTGATAAGCCTTGTGAAAGTGTGAGAAAATGCACTGTCAATTTGTGCATCCTATTAAGGAACCAAATATAACAATGTATAACGGGAAACCTTTGTCATATCAAAGAAATTTCAGTATTGAAAGGTACAAAGCTATAGATTTCAGTAACATTTGTGGTTATACAAATTTTGTACCATCTAAGATCAAAGAAAAGGTACCAAAGTTCAATGGTGGAAAGTATGAATCAACAAGCAAACATTTGCAAGAGTTTGTTGATGTGATGGGAGATTATGAATTAGAATTTGAGGAGGTTGTCATGAAATTGTTTGTTCAGTCCTTAAAGGAGATGCAGTCCTTAAAAGGAGATGCAAGGGATTGGTTCTCATATCTACCAGCATCCTCTATACATTCATGGGATGAGTTTAAAGTAGTGTTCATGGATCAGTTTGCTGAAAGGATTGATCCAATCTTAATAAGATAAAAGTTCATGAGCATGGAGAAAGAAGAGGATGAGTTAGTCCCCTCTTTTAATCTCAAATTTTCAAAGATAAGAAGAGAGATCCCTAAAAGCATAAGATCGAATGATGCAGAGTGTTTGTTCGTGTACTTAGGTGCATTTGATAAAAAGATGAGTTACTTATTAAGAGACAAAGAGCCCACAACACTGCACCAAGCATATCAAATTGCTATAGAAATTGAGAACAACTTGAAATATTCAATGATGAAAGGATATTCAGGCACCAGTATTGGTCAAACTAGCACATTTCATGTAAATAGAACTAGTTGATCAATCAATAGAGATATGTGTCAAGATGATAGGGCTTCTATTGTTCCAATTTATCTATCAAAACAATATGAGGATCATAGTAAGCTCCAAGTTGAATATCCACAAGACCGAAGCAAAGCTAATCAAGTGTCTTCTATTAAAAGATTGTGTGAAATGAAAAGGCATAAAGAAGAATCACCTTATGATTTGTTCTCTAGGTTTGAGGATGCCTTGTTGGAGGTACCCAAAAGTGTCAGACCAGAAGATTCAATATGCATTGATCTATTTTGTGAAATGTACCAATTTGGACTGAGTAATTTACCAAAGGAACTGAAACCTCATAGTTTGTGCCAAGTAATTGATTGGATAAAGATTTTAGAGAGGCTAAGACTGATTATGCACAACATGTGACACCCCTATATGTTAGTGGGCATTGTCCTATTGAGAATGATCAGGAAACAATGCAAAGAAATGAAGAAAGTGCATGAGAATATGAACATCCATTCTGCTATATGGGAGAATGTAAGGATTGTAATCAATTCACAAATAACACATCTGTAGATTAGTACAATAGTGATGGAGATGAAGATACACAATATGATGAGAGAAGGGATGTGCCTGACTTTCACCCTTGGGATGTCTTGGATAGTGAAGAAGTGGAAGAGGTACAAGAGGTCACCCCATGTCATGATTTGATCAATAGCAATGGTGCTAATGTTGATAATGCCTTGTCACAAACCAACGATAAAGGTATTGAAAATGAAAGGCTATACACCCATTCTGAGGAACCTGAATGCAGTCTCAGTATTGGTGAGTTCTCATGTTGTGGTAGTTGTGATAGCATTGATTCATATCACTCCTTTGTTGATTATGATTATTTTCATGGAGTGGATATTGAATCTCTTACTTCAAAGAGATATGTTGATAACAATGGGAATGTTTGTTTGCTTGGGAGTGAATAATTTTCTTCATGTGAAGAGCTATCAAAATATGAGTCAATGATGCCAACTCAAAATGATGTAAGAGGAGTTGAAGATGATTCTATAGGCTCTTTAATTGATTATTTTTATTTTGATCATGATGATGATTTGCAAGACCTAGATATTCATGTGGAGGAGGTAGAAGCTCCCATAACAACAATGAAGATAACAGATAATCCTTTATTTGATGAGCCTCCATCCCCACCAACTAGTAGAGGTGATGATCCTCATTGGTGTAGAAATAATCCACTCTTTGATGAGGACTCTGATAATGCATTTGACACATGATCAAGATATGGTTGTGAGCAAACAAAGCAATACATTGACAAGTTTTTTAAAAGAAGTGCTTATGAATCTTTCACATTTAGTACTATTGTTGTAGGTGAGATTAAGGATCATGAGGAGATTGAATTCTTTGAGTGTTTCTCTCAAGAATGTGATTGCCCTTATGAGGATGATCCAGAAGTGCTCCAATCACATGAAGGATGCAATGATGTAGGCATCCATAATATAAATTGTTCACAAGTGAATGAACAAATTACATTTGAAGGATACTTGAAAGTTGATTTGGTTTTTCCATCAATTGAGTATGTTACTGGAGTGAATGATGAAGAATATAAAGGAAAGAAATTCACTATTCAAGGTGTTGATCTTGAGTACAGTGCTCCAAATAATGAAGATATTGATGAACATGTTGATATCCTAGTTACACATGAGTGCTTGTGTGAGGAAGACTTGGAAAACTTAGCTACACAATAGGAGAAAGGTGTGTACATTGATGAAATAGGAGGTTCAATGTTGGATGACCAAGTTATGCATTATGAAAAACATGTGGGTCTAGGATCAACATTATCACCCATAGCTAATGTGAAACAATTTGATGGACTTTCAAATTATGTTGACATTGCAAAAAATTTTGATCTATGTTTAGAGCAGCGAAGTCATGCAGATGACATGGGGTATGATGTTGATCTCTATAAATGTCTAGTTGAATTATTTTTTGATGATCCTCATCTTCTTAGCATGATTATGGATATTTTTTCATCAATAAGGATAACATTTCTATGGAATATAACAAAGATTTATGTCCAACTGTCAGCGGAAAATATTTAAATCATGAAGGCCAGGGTATGTACCCATGTAACAATGACCAATACAAAGATGCTCTTGAATACGTATCTTTTCTTTCTGATACATCAGGTGATTGTTGGCATAGCATACAAAAAATTGTCTATGAAGGATTCCAATTTGATTTACAAACTGAACGTGATGTCAATTTTTTTGATCAAATGGATTATGAATGTTTCACCTTTCCATTTCAATCAAATAATTATATATTGGAATAGGCTAATGAACTGGACAACTTTGCAACATGTATGATTGATTGTGCTAATCATAATGGAGCTGATTATGTAAAATGTTTGGTAGAAGTGTTGATCCATTGTAGATATTTGAGGATAAGGTCTTTGACAGAGGAAATAATTTCCCTTAAGTTTAGGGGGCATGGGGCCTCCAATTTGGAAATTGAAGTCTATGGAATTGAAGTTCCTTCTAAAATTTGAAAGAAGACATACTGTATAGCTTTGTAAATACTATAAATAGGTTTGGTGTGTTTGCTTTTGGTTGTGTCTGCTTGCCTTGTCCGGGAAAGCTCCTGGGTTTGTTTTGCTTCTTTGCTGGTCTGCTTCAACCTGAGATTTGAATTCTTGCCATAACCACCAGGGGTATGCACCCCCAAGCATGAGCCACTGATAGAGCTTCCATTTTTTTTGCAAAATTTTGAGCGAATCCTGATTTTGATGATGATTGTGAGCCTTTGTTCCCAAGGATAGGTTAGGGGTGTGGTCTAGAAACCCTCACCTTACAAATTCTTATCATAAACCATTAGGCATTTTAATTTTGTGTTGACTTGCCATAGCCAGTCATTGGTCACTTAAGTCACCACTTTAGCCATTGAATGCATATTATCACTGGCCCCTTTGCCTAAGACTATCGGTCACCCCATACCTTTTATCGATTTGAATTTTCCCAAAGATGGGTGAAGTATTTCATGGAAAAAGAATTATGCCTTAGGTCATTTTCCTGAGGGTCATACTCTCGTCGACCTAGTCGGGTCCCCACTTTATGACTAACAATATTTGCATGTGCAGAAATCCTTCCTGCTAGATGCCAAGATCAAATCCCAACCATTGCTTGCATACCTCATAGGATTAAAATAATGGTTTTCAAGATGATGTGAGGTCTTCAATCACTTGACATGTGTACTCACTAAGGTGGGGCCCGGTCTACATTCAAAGTAATTGGCACTCAATGGTTTTGAGATCGGCGACTGATATGTAATTTGGAGATCAAATCTTAATCATTCATCACTCACCTCGCAAGATTAAGAATAGTGTTTTCCAGATACTTGTGAGGTTTGTGATTGAATGACATGTGGATTCCTCAGTCGCTTGGAGGTGAATGGTGGAGCCCATGGATGGGTGTGTTGGCGCCTAGCTGGATGAATGTCATTGGCTAGAAATTGGCAAGCAATAGAGATGAGAATTCAAACCTGATTGACTCAATTTGAACCGTTTGACACTCCATCTCATCAGGAAATCAATGACCAACATTCAAAACTAGAAATATGAAGGTAATAGTCATTTTGCTTCATGCACGTAAAGTGTTAATGGCATAAGGTCTGCAAGAGTAATCAATTTGATCTTGGTGTGTGTGGACGATTAATCTCCTATAATTATTGAGGATGATACACAATTTTTTATGCACCTGGGGAATTAACAGTTATGATGTGGATGCCAATGATCAATCATTTGCTTACTCATTTTAGTTTTCACTGAGCATTGATGATTAGCACGCTCAATTTTCTTGATAAATGAGAGTTCGATTTCATTTGTTTTCACCATTGCAATTAGGAGATAAAATTTTTGAGTCCATGAAGAAAGTGGGGATTGCTCTAGTCTACATTTGTGAGGTCTTATATCTAGAGAAGATGAGTAATTTTGTTGCTTCTGCATCACCAATACGGAGGTCTCCCAGGCTTAACTTGCAAGAACCACATTACAATGTTCTAGGGACTGAATAGAGCACACTAGGAGTTGCTTCAACTCTGAAGGAAGAGTGCAAGAAAGAGGTCCATGGCAAGAAACCTGCGCCAGCTACTATGAGAAGCAATTACCGGTTAAGGAACTGAGTTGTGACTGGAGAAACAATAAAAGTTAAGGAAAAGGAGCCTACAAGGTTCGTGAGGGAAACGAGGAGAAAGATAAATTATGGTCGGGCTTGTATGGGATGGAACAATTATCCTATTGATATTTCAGATGGATCCTTAGATAGCAAGACTAAGACTGATTCTAATTACCACCGGTATCTTGTGGCCTTGACCGAATTGGCAGGTTCAGATGATGAGGTGATATCAGTTGCCGCAATTTTAGTAAAGACACCAAGTGGGCATACTTACTTGGCTACTAGAAATGACACTTATGAAGAAGTAGTGGCTTCCCCTATCTCTGCGAAGAAACAAAGTGGGTGTACGTATTCTGATTCTAGTTCTAGTTGAATGGAATTGCATCTGGTGTCTGGTTTCTAGTTTTGGTTGTTTGGTGATAACAACACTTTGGTGGGGTTATGTGTCTGTTGTGTTAACCGAGGTGGTTTTTTGATGACATGATAAAAAAAATTTGGCTCGACATGGGTGTGGAATGTAAAGGCTTGTTAATGGCTAATGAAGATTTTAGCAGCATCGAATGGTTCTTTTTGAGCAAATGGCATAAATTTTGTTTCCCTTGTTTGGTAAATGATTGCAAGCAACCATTTGGGGCATATCTAAAATGCGGTTGAAATTTGTTTTGAAATGAAATGCATGTGAAATTTAAATGCAATTGAGTTGGATGCTTGTTGCTCCCTTGATCTATAAAATGGATTTCATGGCTCATTGCAAAGGATTTAATTTTTGAGTATCACCATAGTCTAGGAAGGAGTTAAGTTCAGGAAGGAGTATACTGTAAAAAATATCAATGAATAGAACAGTACATTGTCTTGGTTATGATTCATGTATGTAAAATTCTCAAATTAGTTTTATAGAAGCCACATATATAGTAGAAAATATTAATTCTCGAGCATGCACTCTCCTATGCAATTCTCTTGCAGATTATAAATGAAAATGATCAATGATCTTTTTATTCATCTCCAGTTGTTTTAATTGGATGTGTAGATTTGTTTTTGCTTCATTTCAAAGAATTGGTTAAATGCTTAAATAAAGTCACATGTCTGTAAGTGAAGAACACAAGATTTGGTAAGGAGTAGTGTTCTAGATGCAGTGAGTTGAATACTACAAAGTAGTATGACAATAGTCCATAAATTTATGAATTAAATGGCTAATTTATTATTGGTTGTTGTATATTTGACGCCATTCTCTCAATGGATGAAGCACTGGTCTATTTGTTAGGAAATATTGCAAGTGAATGAACTAGTGATATGCCTAGCTATGGGTTTAAAATGAGAATAGAAAATTTGTTAAAAATATTTTAATCATGAAGTATGAGTTTGAAGTATTCCCCAATTCTTAGCAAATAGATAATCATTTACTCAAAGGTTTTCCAAATCTTCAGTGAATTACATTTATTTGTAATTAATAGGAATCAATCAGTGTATAAATGTGTTCTCAATTAGACAAACATCATTTGAGCACAATAAGGAACACCCTCCTAGGTCCCATAGAGCCTAAAGAGCAGGAGTGAAGGTCTCAAAATCCTTTTCTCATTTGTTGGCCACTAGCTTTGAAGCTTCTTGAACATAAGGGTTGGCTACCCTTTAGAGAACGTCAAGGTTCCACTAGAAAAAAAACACCAACATGCTCTTGAGTGCTCTTGTAAATACTTGTATGCTCTTGTGAACTCAAATTCACTATAAGAAATTCTCTCATGAAAGTCTTAGGTGAAAATGAGTGAAATAACCTTGTATTTATACTTGTTTATGCCAAATTTTCTGAAATTAAAACACTACAAGCCGACATCAAATCTAGGAGAATAAAATCTTACTAAGAATTTGAATTTAATTTAGTTCTAAGCTAAGTGAGACTCATATGCCAGAAGTGGCATATGAGTCCCATTAGGCTAATCTTGGGGCACATTTTTCAAGAAATTCTTAGATTAGTGTGAACTCTAGATTGAAGCCCCGAAACTTAGGTGGGACCCATACGCCCAAGGTGGTGAATCAGTCCCAAATCACTAAATCTAGGCCATACAATCCAAAAACACATGAATTATGATTGGATATTGGTGAATGTAGGGATTAATCTCGAAAAGATGCATTAAATAAGGATTTTGGATGCAAAATAAGGCCAATTAAAGCATAAAGAATCCCAATTTATTAATGAGAACTCTAAATTAGTGTGAAAGTGTAATGGTATAGTTTACAACACCCTAAATAAGGCACAACTAGGTTCACTTAGTTTACAAGGACGCAAGACTTAATGTGAATGTGTTAAACACATTACAACACTAAATCAAGGCGATAATATGTTTAATTCAATAGGGAGGGCCCAAACAAGTGAGAAAATATAGAGGGATACATTTTTCATCACTACATTTACGTTTTGTTAATGCTTGATAAGGATTTAAGTGGTTGTTAAGGGTTTAAGGACTAATGTATATTTGAATGTTAAAGAGGGTTTTAATATTTTAATGTACAACTGATTCACCCTCCCTCTCAATTATCTTATGCATTAAACAAGATTTTCCTTGGGCATCCAATCCAAAGGGTTGGACATACATATCAAAGCCAAAAGACTTATTTTTATGAATTATAAAAAAGTGACTAAATCTTGATTGTGTTTTCCATCATGTTTGTAAATATTTCAATGTTGCGTTAAAAATACCACAATAATGTTGATCTTCTTAGATTTATAACAACACATTTATATTTTTACATTTTGAATATGTTCAAGTTTTGATCTTTAATTTCTTTTTCTAGTGTCTTCTTATTTTACCAAAAACCTATGTATAGTATTTTTTTTATTTTTTTATCTGTTCATTCAAATTTGAAAAAAATGCATTTTTAAATTCTAGACTCAATTATATTCATATTAAAACAAATAAATATTTATATTTATTACTTTCTAAAAATATAGGGGGCAAGCTCAATTTTTTTTCTTTTTAGAATCTATTCATTTTTAAAATTAGTAAAAAATTAGAAATAAATAGGCATAAACTACTTGGTGTTAGCTAATCTTCAACAAAAGTTATTTTTTAAATACTAAAAAAATTCACATTTTAGGGGGAGCACACCAAATGTTATGTTATATTTTTTTGACAAAAACAAGAGTACTTTGTGTGATCCCCCTATTCGAGCCCCTTAATCTCCACCATTTTCAAAACAAATTAGTATTTTAGAAAGTAGATTAAAAGTGCTATGATATTTTTTATATTTTCCTTGATTTCAAAAATGTGATCACTTAAGTCCCCTTTTTGGTCCCCCATTTCCATGCTCTTACCCAATACTCCCACCTCCTTTACTATTTTTAAAATGATATTATGTATAAGAAGTAAGCAATGGGGTGAACATATTAAAATTTATCTCTCCATTGATGCTACTTATGACCTTGATTAATAGTCAATAATTGTGGCATATTATTATGTTCCTATCTAATAATAAATTAAATCAAGATTCCATTAAAAATTTAACATGGATTCTCTACAGACTCTATTATAACTAAGGCACTAAATATTCTTATTCTTGTTAATATCTTAGGATGTTCATGAAAGTAATTATACCCTTCTATTATGCTAGTATCTTATTGGTGTGAGAATTAGACCATTTCATTGTTAAATTAAATATATTTCTCTTTTTGGTTTCAATGATAAATTGGATAGAGAAACTCCATAATTAGACTTTAAAATTTCATCATATGTAATGAACACATGAATAGACCTTATGGTTACATGTGCTTACTTTATTCTTTTTGTTTTTATGAAAACTAATATGTATGAATGATTGTAAGGAAGGAATAAATACACGGTTAATAAAGGGAAAGGGTTTCTATTCTCCTTTAATGTTTCCTTTCATCTTGAAAGGGTGAAATTATTATGTGAAAGCTTTATATCTAATCTATATAAATTAGAAGGGCTTGGGTCAAATGGAGAAAATATGTTGTTAAGAAAATCATTTAATGTGATTTACTATCTTCTACTTGTTTTGAACAATGAATTTGTTATTGTATCCCTTAATATCATTCCCCTTGTGCAATTAATTGCATTAGTCATAGGATATATAATCTTTATGTTTAGTTCACTTATGATAAGAGTGCTTTGAAAAGATAAGTTTTTCCTTGTTTAAGGAGTTCTCTTGTGTCTCCTTGTCCCCTTCTCCATGTGTTTACCTTGCTAATAGGTAACATTAAAAGTGGGTTTGTACTGGTGAATAGTTATTTGGCCCTACTCGTACTACTATTAAGCTCTTTGGTTACTCAAGCAAAGTATACAAGCTCCCCAAGAAGGTACCTTCATTAAATATCACAAATATTCATTTTCAAAAGACATATTATAGTCAAGTATTAAATTATTATCTCTTAGAACATAATCAATATAAACCACATTATTTAACAATCATAGAATCCTTATCATAAATTCCCGAGTCTATGCCTTAATAGTAGTCTTAATCAAAATAAGAAAATTAAAACAGTATTATAATATAATTATAATTTTATATAAACTAGTAAATTTATTTTGTACAGTATTATTTGATTTGAAATAATTTTACAATTTCTTTAGTAAATATTTATTAATTTATACATACATATATATAGATTGCAAGAATTAGGTAGCCCATCCTATAAAGTGTGATGTGTCTAGTAAACTTTTTTCATGTGATTAGTGACACTGGCATGACACACCCTCTAATACCATGGGGATGAGGGGAGACTGGACCTTCTAACCTCTTGTATGCAACAAGATGCTTTAGCCAATCAAGCCAAAACCCCCACCCATTAATTTATATAATTTTAAAAAATATATAATTGTATAATTTCTACTCAAAAAATTTACTATTTAAAGAACTAATAAGAATTGATCATCAACAAAGTTTAAATTAACAAATACTATTTAAGTTGAAATTTTGATCCTTAATTAATCAACCTCCTATTAATGTGGAGAAATTAATTTAGTCTAACTGCATTATTAAGTAGAAGGATAAAACCTATCCTTATTTGAATAATAATCTCTTTTATATACTTGAAAAATATTTAAGCAAGAAAAAATATTATTAGTATAGATATTTCAAATATGTTTATTGAAAAGACATCAAGAAATATTGATTTTGAGATGTCTATTAAAAATTGCAATATAAGTTAGATATGTATCTTGAAATAGATTTATTTTAGATAGATGTATTTAAATGGAGCACATTGATGGTGGACTTTCCCACCTCTACCAAGTCTTCAAATTAAATGGTTATAGCAACAAGTCCATTTTTCATGCTTTCAATTTTACAAAAAACCTTGCTAACCCTAAACCCAAATCCAAGTCTTTTGATGCCCCTCGCATAAGTACCCTCCCTTATATTGAAGGCATTTCTAATAATATTTCCAAAATCCTTCATAAAAAAGGCCTCTGTTGTGCTTTCAAAGCCCTCTCCTTAACTAGAAATCTTATCTCTTCTGTTAAAGATCCTTTGAAGAACACCCTCCACTCAGGTGTTTATAAGATTGTTTGTTCTTGTGGAACCCCATACATCGTGGAAACGAGTTGTTCTATCCTTACTCGCATCAAAGAATATAGTGTTGAAATCAAACATGATCGAATCATGAAATTGAAACTAGTTGAACACTCTTTCCACACCAAACATCACACCTATCTTAAGGATACCCAAGTCTTAGTTAAGGAAGATAATTTTATCAAAAGGAAACTCTAAGAAGCCATCCTCATTAAAGATCACCCCACCAATCTCAATCGAGATGAAGGATGGAATTTGAGCCCAGCTTGGCAACCCCTTTTAACCTCCTCCCTTGGACATCACCATTCCCCTTGATAAATTTTTCCCTCCTCTCCCCCCCTTTTCTCTTTGAAGCCCCCTCCCTTTTACCCCAACCTTCTCACCCTTCTCCTCTCCCAACCTTATCTCCCCTCTCCTTTGTTATCCTTTTCCCTCCTCCCCTCCCGATCTTTCCTCTCATCACCCTCTCTTTCGGTCCCCATTTCATCTCCCATTTTGTGTTGTTTTCTATCTCTTCCATCTTTTACATTCTTGGCTCATGCTTTACCACAATTTTCTTTCTTTTTTTTGCCTTTAATCTCTTAGTCTCATGTGTTTGAACCTCACCCCCTTTGTTGTTAGCATTTTTCCCTTAATTGTTTGTCTTCCTTTTCTTTTTCGTTACTCTTTGTCTTTTTAATTACTTTTGGTTAAAAATGCTTATCATACTTTGTATCTTAATGTGTAGCATCCTAGCATATTTAGTCGTTCTCCTATTTATTGTTTTGTCACTCTTTTGGCATTAGTTACCTTATTAGTACTATATTTAACTTATTATTGGTCTCTATTAGTCATTTTATCTAATATTAACTCCATTGACATTCTTTAGTCAATCTTATCCTCTGATTTTCCTTTGTGTTAAATCATTTACAATCTTCACCTTGTAGTTATCTCGCCTATTTTATTATATAATAAAGCAACTTTTTAATTTTTGTTATATTATATTATTACATAAATTTTAATATTCAATTAAAAAAAATTATCTACATGTAATTAGTCATCATATTATATGTTGCTTTGAAACTTTTATTTATAACCTTTGATTAAACAAGACATAAAATAAATCCTTATTTTTGATATTTTACTCTTCTTCTAATTTAATTTATATATAATTAGATTGATGCATCGCAATTATTATAGCTTCTCGTTCATATATTCCCTTATTTAACTCTATCTCATTACTATATTAACACTCTCTTTCTTTTTGTTTCTTCTATATGTTTTATTGTTGTTCTTTTTCTTTCTTTATTTCTTCCATTTTAACCTTGGTATTTTTCCAATTTATTTTATTAGTCTTAGTATACAGTTGAGTTATATTTTCTCTTTCTTTCTCTTTATTAAATTATTTTTCTCTTAATTTCTGATTTCCTTTCCATCCAACCTCTCGAGTTCTTACCTTGATTTCTGTTCACCACCCTTCCTACACCTGGGCTCTTCTTAAGGCCAATTCTGCAATCCTATCCCTCATTGTCCTCTTCCAGATGATGGATCGCTGTGTGTGATTCAAAAAGACATACACAGCTTAAACCAGATACATCTATACTATTTATCATGGACTGTGAAAAAATTATACCTACTACAGATATATTTAAGATAGTGCGCGTCCCATATAAATTTATATACTTGAATGTAATAGATACTTCTTCTTATCTACTGGTACTATTACAGCGACCTTCGAATTACAAATTACCCTGCAACCTTCATCATAATCATTGTTATCAGTACTCATAAATGAACTTCAAATGAATAAAGATATGTCAAGTTTTTAATGGAGTATGAAAACGAACTTCATAACAGTAGAAATAATGTCACATTCACATGGACTATCATAATATGTTTCATTAAAAACAGATCTCTGCAAACACAGTCAAAAACTTTTGCAGACCGGGGCCCTCGTTTTGTATAGACGTACCTGCCCAGAAGAACGTTAACCATCAACGATCGCATCATCCGCTGGTGAGGCAGCACAGAGCGTACAAGGCCGTACACCCATGGGTGACCGCCCAGTCCTGTATCCTATGGGCAGGCCAGAAACAAACAGGCGCCCTTCTGTATATCTCCATGTAAAGAATAATAATTGCTTGCACTTGTCATTTTCTATTAAACCAGACTATAATCATTGTAGCTTCCTGTAGAGCAATAAAACGAACGTAATACTAAATCAATAACAAGTTATCACATTTAGCTTATAAATGTAAAAGAAAGTCAAAAAGCAGTTTATTTTTTCATTGATTTAGAGTTGATGATGGAGATTTGGTTGTGATGTATTTGATGATTAGATTCATTCTTTTTTGGAATTGTGTCTATACTTATGAAGATATAATAAATTTGTTTTATAAATTTGGATCTATTCTGGATTAGGTGGCTTCATAGTTAGTCTCTAGGCATTTTGTTTTTGGGTGGTTTCTTTCTCTATTGAAATGTCATTCATATTTGCTTGTACCTATGTTTAAGATAAATGGGGTGATGAAAATGTACCTTTGGAATCTTTTGATAGTAAGTCAAACTCTATTGCTAGTTTTTAGCATGGTCAATGATATGTAAGACAAAAGATGCCAAGGCTTAGTGGAGTACATGTGAATGTTGATCAAAAGTGAAAATAATGCTCTTGATAGTACTTTCCAATATGTTCTATTGTATTTTCCAATCCCTAGAAGATCAAACTTGATTCTACTTGATGATGACTAATGCCATAGGGCTTGTTATTAAATACAAGATTTTATGTACATTTGGTGTGTACCAATTAATTTATTTGGAAGGGTTAGCTTAGGTAAGTAGGAAAATGATTTTGAATTAGGGGAATAATTTCATAAGCTCAGTCTAGTGTATGAGATAGATTTGCACTTCCATTATAGTCCAAGATGTAGGAATGACTAAATTACCATTATTCAAATCATTAAGGACAAAGGTACAATGATGGAGGAGATGATTCAAAAGTATGTCAACTTATGCATAAATCAAGTTGAGTGCAAGGACAATGCATTTATAATAGTCCAAAGTGTGTAAAACAAGAGGGTAAAGGACAATGCATGTCCTTTTATCCTCTACATTTTACATCTACTTTGGCATGCATGTGATATAATACATAAATCATACATGCTAAAATAATCAAGAAAGTAATTGTAATAAATAGATAGATTCAAAAGGATGGTTCTATGTTGCCTTATGCTTCCTTCATACCTTTTGTTGGAGTCTCCCAACCTATACACACATAGCTTGTTAGTAGCATCTATAATAAAACACCAATATCATAAAAATCATAATTATAATTACTTCACATTTTAGTAATTGTGACTTCTAGCGGCTATAAAAAGACATAGAAGTGAAGTGCAAGATTAGATAAATACAATCATGAAGTTGTGACTGAATTGGCTTTTAGGGAACCATATAAATGGTTGGGAAAATAAAAGATGTCATGTTGTGTAGGGTTGTTGAGGAGTTAGAATAGTGTGTTGCCCTTAATCTATGCATGCATGAACCAAAAATGAGAACATGATGCATAGGGTTTTCAAGGGTTTGGAATTAGTGTGATCCCCTTAATCTACACAAACATGAGTTAAAGATGATAAGATTTTGTGTAGGGTTTTCTATCAGTTGGATCCAACATGGTTGCCTTAATCAACAATAGCATAATGTCATAATAGGGGGAAAAAATAAAAACATATCATATAAGGTTGTTGAGGAGTGGAAACTAGTGCATCCCCCTCAATATATGCATGCATGGATGTAATGCCCCAAGCCACATACTTAGGAAATTAAAGGAAAAATATGAACCAATATATTTTTTGTAATAAAAAGTGGCAGTAAGGCACACAACAATGACACATGCTCAAGGTGTCATACTAACAAGTGATGACATGCTTGACACAAATAAATGATGCATAATGCATGGTGACACAAGTGAATGACTTAAAAACACTTGAGAATAAGACACCATGATTGGTATAGAAAAAGAGGCATCAGGGAGAGTCAAGAGTCCCCCAAACCATTGGAACATCCTCTAATCATATCTTCATAACCACCCTTCAAATCCCATTGGGATACAACAAATAGAAAATCCCACTCACAAAATCTATCTCATTTTTTTAATTGGGGTTTGAAACCAAAGTCTTTGACCCTTGATAAGGTATTAGGATGCCCACAAGTATTATATTGTATCAAAATTCCCAAAATTTCAATATTGTATCAAACTTCTCCCTAGACCAATACTGACAACTTGGTACCAAACTTCTTTAAAAATTTGATACACAATTCACTAGTATCAAACTTCTCTAAAGTTTAATATCATGTCACTTTGGTCTAGGACTTCCCAAAAGTTTTATATCCAACAAAATTTGGTATCAAAATTCTCACAAGTCTAAAACTTCAACAAAGAGACAAAAAAGCAAAATACTCTACAACACAAAAAAATAGCAAGCTCAACTTTAACACTCAATGAGATATAACTTCTATAATTTACGAGTTGTCATGAAATGGCCCAAGGGAAATGTTCAAGAGATTGTGGGCACCAATATTGCCACACAAGAGCCTCCTAGAGATACGAATCCCAAGAAACAAACCATAATGCTATACTAGCTCCTTAACATAATGAAAGGAACTACAAACCCAAACATGAGAAAACTAAAACAAGATGTCATGCTTGTTTGACACTAATGCCAAGATGGGCCAAAAGAAACAATATGAAATTCAATTGTTATGATAATATAATGTTGATTCACCCATAAACATCCATAAACATGATTACAACATATAATAATTTAATCCAAACATGCATAGTCATTAAAATTTGAGTGTTATAAACCTGTCAACACCTTCACAAGAAGATGTGTGGAAAAATACCAAATGGTTATGATAAAGTTATTTATTTTAAATGGTTTCATTCTAAATTTAGATGAAATATAATGCACATCACAATAAAAGTACAATTATGCAATAAATACAAAGGTCTCACACACCCTACTCACAAAGATTGCAATCACATTTAAATGAATTCATAAATTATTACAAGATAAGGTACTTCCCAGCATGAACAAAGCACACTCCAATACATAAAGGATACAATGAATATTATTGTAATTACATCAAAGGAATCAAAGATCCCAAATTACAAATGTTATAACACATCACAATAATGAGAAACTAAAGACAAGGAGTAGAGAAATCTCACTTACACATCTTGCAAGTTCCCCCAAGAAGAAGCATCCAAGATTGTTGATACCCAATAGTGGATCCATGCCATCTAACTACATGGCACTTGTGGGTCCACCCCACTATGCTAGGAGATAGTCACTTGGGCACAAGCACACACTCATAGAAAATAGGGGGACTATGGCTTGTACATACACCAACCAATTAAAAAACTATCATAACATTCATTACATAACAAGAATGATAAGAAAGGTATTGCTTTACAAACCCAAGTATGAATACTGATCCCATTCCAAGGGAAACACCTTAAGGAAGTTTACCAACTCCTCTTTACCCTCTAGACACTCAATCTTAGGTGCATCATACCAAAACCAAAAAGTGGGATCATTTTTTTAAACATAATAATCAAAGTTTCTAAATGAAAAATAAGATGGAGTCTAATTTATCCAAATATAAATCATCCAAAATCACTCCCAATTGAAAAATAATTTAAATTATTTTCTAAATAAAACATACAAAATTTCAATCCACTTTTGAAGAATTGGCAAAACTCATACATTTTTTATTTTAAAAAGGTAATGAATTCAAAATATGCAAAAATATAAAATCATTTTGAAAACCATTTCTCCCACAAAATAATTTAATGAAATAAGACATTTAGAATTCAAAATTTTCAAATATATTAAATGCAAATAACAATAATATTCCCAAATCCTTCACTGACAAAATCTTTAACTTTTAAAATCTAAACTTCCAAAAATAAATTATACCCTTTGGTTTCAAATGTGAACAAAAACACACTTTTGAAGTAAAATTTGTATTTCCTATATTTTAGAAAATTTGAGAGTAGTATGGAATTCAATACACAAAAAGTGATAAAATTATGAACATAATCTTAAAAGATTCCTATAAAAAA
>VDFB02012364.1:0-38912 GCA_007258455.2 Sequoia sempervirens | reverse complement strand
AAATGAACGCCATCGGAATCGTCTCGACGAGCACTTCAATTTGACGCCGATTTCAACAAATTCCGAGATGATCAATTTTTTCGCTTCCTGTCGGCCCTTGGTACCCCTTTGACCGGACCTTTGACCAAGCATAACTCGCACATACGATATCCTTTTGGCGCGATTCAAGTTGCGTTGGAATCCTGTCGCTGTGCTCTATCCATTGATGCCAATTTTGGGAGATTATGAAGCTGTTGGATTTTTGAGGCCTTCAAGATCCACTGACAAGCACTTAAGATGACATCATAATTTTAAAGGTGCCATCTGATGTGCTAGAGTGTATTCCTTAAATGTGTTATTTCATGTGACATGATGCAAAATTTTGAAGGTTGTGTTATTGTATAGTTGTGTAAAAAATGGGCAGAGTGTTTACTGTTTTATGCTAACATAGCATTTTAGTGGCATCCGTGATTTCTCATGGGGGCAAAGGTTATACTCGGAAGATTGGTTTCTTGCCAGGGAATGAATTGCATAAAATTTAGATGATGCATCATTTAGATAAGGTTATACAGTAAATCCAAAGTTACGCATTCAAACTTAGATGATGTTGGAAGGCATGATAGCAGTTATCTGTTTCTTGATAACTGGAGTTTTAAATGGGAAAGACTATACAAAACTTTGCAATTTAAAAAAGGGATGATAAAAACAAATGAATGAAAATAAATTCTACTCCATATTTTTCTTTCAGATGACATTGTATTCGATATTGTAAATTATGATCCATTTTTTTGAAGCACATGTGGGTTTGTCACAGTAACTGCCAAATTTGAGTGGCAATCTGATTGACACATTTACAAGCTAAGTAAGTTGAGCTTGTTATAGAGTCTTCTGCTACCATGCATTGTTGGGAGTTTATCAATGTTGAAATTGCTTAGAGTGCTTTGAATTACAAAGCATCATTTTTTTGTCATATGATGATATATGAATAAATTGTGGTGTTTATGCTCTTTTTTTATTTTTTTATTTTTTTTAATGTATAACATCTATTGGAATATATTGCAAAATGCTGTAGCATGAATCTTTAACTCAGATAATCATAACAAGAATCCCTTTTTAATCCCAAGAAAAATGAAGGTTTATTGCCTGAAAAATCTTTGAGACAATGCAATTGTTTTCAGAACTCTAGGCTAGATTGTTATTCAAATCTCATGTTGCACTTGATGGCAATAATGAACTGAATGGATGTTTTTTGGTGCATGGTAGTTTCACGTGTAAATGTGAGTTAAATGAGTCAGCTGAAAAATGAAAGGTATGTTAGCTTACCGTGTCAGAAAAAACACAATAAGAACTGTTTTGAAGGGTCAAGACATTGGAACATTTTGAGATGCCATTGAGTAACGCATTTTACAATGCATGGTTTGTGGGATTCAGTTGATAGCTTGAATTGCAGCTTTTGTTAGGTGTTAAAACAATTCAATTTTGGTTAGAATTGCAATGAAACTAAATGTCACGTATTCTAGATTCCTTTCTATGTGAAAATCTCCAACTTTGAACGGGATCACATTAAAATTAAAATTTACTTTAGCATCACAGAGCATGATAAGTGAGAAGATAACAAATTTTGTAATAGGTGATGGCAGTAATGAATTTCGGGTTAATTATACTATGCATATATTTTGAAATCTTTATTTTAAGTAAATTAATTTAAATTTTGAATTGATGCTTACATTTATATGGAATGATTTGTTGTGCTGCCACATTTCCAACTTAAAGGAATTGACAATTGGGCTCGTGCCATAGATGAATATGTATTACTTGAATATAAAACATGACCTGTAATCTAAATTACTTGTAGCAATTTGAAACCCAAAGAAAAGGAGTAAAGAATGTAGGTCAATCAGAAACAAATAAGGGGCATGAGCGTGAGCATGCCATATGCTCTTAGGAATAGTGCCAAATTTGTAGGACGTACATGTTAAACACACAAAGGGGTTGATGTAGTAGTACTGATTATACTAGACATTTTAGATAGATTGGTGGCAACCACTCTCAATGAGTATTAAGACAATCATTAACTTGAAAAGACATGCATAAACACAACTTGAAAAGACATGCATAAACACAAACGTGAATGTGGCAACCTAAGAACACACCCAACCCATTCTAGGCTAGTCTTTTAACACTAGGCATGCCTCTCATCACCACCCACAAATAGGGATGGGAAAAGAAAAGTATACATAAGAATTTATTACTAACACTTTACCCACATACACCTCTTTACGTACAAACATGGGTGAACACATTCAATAGGAATAGTCAAGTGTCAATAGATATATATGTCACTCTAGACAACCCTTAAGCTACAAAGATAGGATCATGGATGCAATTCTACCACATTTAAACATGCATAAACTAGGGTCCCAAGAAAGAAATCAAGACAATCCAAACAAGGTTTGCACATGGGCCTCACACACCATCAAATGCATAACACTAGGGGACTAACATTCCAGTAATAATTCAATGCACAACCATACTTGAATACATACATGTATAGGGTCTAATACATAACTTGAGGACAAATAATGCATCAATAATCACCACCTAGGCACTCACAACCCAACCAAAGGAATGAGTAAGAGATATGTTAATACATGGAGCAACAACACTTTTTAATTCGCATATATTTTTCCTTAATTATTCATCAACACTAATCATTTAATTTCAATATAGATAAGGAAATAAACAAAATTCTCCAAATCCATAATATAACTCATCCATTAACAAATTTAAATCATCATACACCAAATGGTCATATCATAGAAAACAAGGCATGACATTATCACATCAATAGTCATATGCATTACTAACAAAATCAACCAATAATACACAAGGGTATGGTAATCTATGACTAATGAAACAAAGGGAATTGGGACAACCACAAACACAAAGAAATGAGTTTTCAAATCAACATGGAGGTGAGAAGCATGATACCTACAAAATAGGGCTCTTCTAGACAAATCTCAAAATAATAATAATAAAAGTTATCCCCATACAACACTTTTCATGGGCCTACATCAATTTTGAATGATATATACAGTTCCACTCTACTCCTAGCCCTAGTATCTAATCCTAAGAAAAAAATCAACTTTTGACCCAAAATTTCAAGGAATTAAAAATGAGGTCAAAACACATAAAAACTTATACCCAAAAAGGTTGGAAAACATATATTCAACATGAGACCTTTTATCTCACAAAATTTCACCATTGAAAATTATTTTTAAAGCACAAAAACTCAATTTTTTTAAAATATTATCATACCCAAGTATGACCCTAATATACACAACACTCGAATTTTCACATCACATAAGGGTTTGGATAAATTTTATCAGTATAATGGTAGACAATTAATTTTTCAAAGTTATATATGTACAACTGAAATACTCTAAATGTAACTATCCTAAGATTCAAATTTAATTGCAACCCTAAAAATATAACATCATATTCAACCACCTAATGTGAGCATGGTTGAAAAGTATGGATAATAAAATGCATACGTTTGATGTTCCAATGCAAATTTCACACATTTTTGGAGATATATCTTTCCCCTTTACACACACAAGAGATGAATAATTAAATGCATACCTTTGATGTTCCAATGCAATTTTCACACTTTTGGAGAGATGTCCTTCACCTTCACACACACACAAGAGACAAGCTTTCCCAAATATTTCTTCTTTGCAAGTGTAACAATCTACCAAGCAAGTAAAATTCACTTTCAAATCAAGTAAAACCAATAAAAGAGAGAGTAAGAGAATGTGTAAAACCCCTTTCCTTTTCTTTTTCTCCCTTCCAAAATTCTCAAAACCCTTTAAAACCATTTTCTTTCAATTCCCACTCACAAGGCCATTCAAAAAGGTTATTTCCCAATAGATATTTTCCAAAAAGATAGTTTACCTTTAGGAAAATATTAAAATGATCAATTCAAACATAACGAGGAAGCTTTTAAAAAATGTCACATTTAATTTTCTCCAAATTGACTAAATAATTGACCTAAACAATAATTTAAATTCAATTAATTTTTTGAATACCCATACATGAAAAATACATAAGGCTAAATTTTAAAGGGAAATAACATAGCTAACTACTTCACATTTTAAGCATATAGGTTATTCACAAACTCCTAAAATAAGGATTGTGGAAACCAATAAAATGTAACACAAACCAACAGTTAAAATAAACACACAAGGAGAACAAACACTTTTTTAGGTTAGCCATTGCACAAGGATTCATAATCATAATTGATTTGGATAAGTAGCAAATAGATAAATACAAGGAATATCCATCTATTCACAACTAAATAGGATATGTTAAGAAACCAAAAATACCACGAGTCACAAGGTCACTAACTTGACCAATGAGACTAAGGTGAGATGGTCAAGTGAATCCATGTTGTTCTCCTCCAGATCCTCCTTCCATTGGTCAAACACCTATATATATACATATACATATATGTATGAATGTATGTACATATATATGTATAGATATGTATATGTGTATATGTGTATATGTGTCTATGTGTATATGTGTATATGTCAATACACACACACACACACACACACACACACACACACACACACATATGCACTACACACTCAAGACAAAACACCAAATTTGAAAATAGAGATCATATCCAAAGCAACACACAATGACCAATGAGGACATGCAATCTGTAAAGACAAGTAATCAGCCTAAAATTACACCATGCTATTGGAATTTCCTTGGTATAGTGACATACTCTATTATCTACATGATATGAATTGATAAGAAGGAACGATAAAAAACAAATAAATCTCAAGTTGTGTGCAAAAAATACATTTTTATTGATAGAAAACTCATGTGGAGGAATATGTATGGTGTCTTTTAGAGATTCCTAAATGAAGAAGAAGCTAGAAAGTTGTTGACTAAGATGCACAATGGTGCATGCAGTGGGCATTATATGGCCAAAACTATAGCATAATAAATCCCCATTATTGTTATTGGTGGCCCCATCCTTGTTTTCTAATGTACATAAGTTGGTAAGAAAATGTGATTCTTGCTAGCATTTTTTTAGGAAAACTTAAGGGATCCTTTAAGGCCCTTGATAGTTTTTAAGCCCCTTTTTTGAAAGTGGGTATTGATTTCATTGATGAAATTATTGAGAATTCCACTGGAGGCTTCAAATGGATCCTTGTAGCCATTGATTATATTATAAAATGAGTTAAAGCAATCCCTACCAGGTGGACTACAAGTAAGATTGTGATTGATTTCATTCTTGATCATATAATAATAAGTTTTAGTGTACCACACAAGATCATAAAGTTGATAATGCAATATGTTTTAGATTAGTTGAATTTAATCTTTTTTTTGAGAATAGATTCATAGTCTCACATTCATCTCTATATTGTCCATAACAAAATACACAACTTGAGTCAACCAGTAAGAGCTTGGTGACTATTATCAAAAGGATTCTAGAAAAAATAAAAAGGCATGGGAAACAAAATTGAGATTAGTTGTATGGGTTGATAGATTGAAAGAAAAAAGGATACAAGTAAATCATCATTTGAATTGGTGTATTGTGATGATGTAAGGTTGGCCATAAATAAATTATTACTTGTTTACAAGTTTATGCAAGAAACCAATGAGGATTTTGATGATGGAATGACTGGAAAAGTGAATTAGAAGTTGAATTCGATGAAAGAAAAAGAAAGGATTACAAAATTAATATGAAGAATTATTAGTAGGTAAAATACCTATTTGATAAGAGGACCAACACTAGAAAATTTGAAATTAGAGACCTAGTCCTAGTATGGAACGCTAGAGCACAAGACAAAGGAAAACATGAAAAGTTTGATTCCATGTGGTTGGGTACATACATAATATACAATTTGTATGGTGAGGATTCATTTTTTATTTAGAGCTTGGATGGTGAGTTTCAAGAAATACCAATGCATGGAGATTTCTTGAGAAAATATTTTTCTTAGGCTTTGGCATATTCTTCTTTACATGCATAGTTTTTGTTTCTCTATTTTGTGTGCTTTATACAATTATTATTTGTTTGTGACTCAGTGTGAAGAGTTTTGTATTGTTGTCCTCATGCAATCTTGGCACTTGTTCAAGATGAAGTGTATTTGGTTTTGGTCATGTTTTCATCTCTCTTTTTGGTCTACCATCCAAATATAACTTAGGATCTCTCTATGGCTGCAATAAAAACATACATCCACAACAAGAGCCAATGTTAGAACTAGTTGTGTATGCATAAAATTTATAGATTTAGATATGTTTTCCCAAGTATTATAGTGACTTTGTGTTAGCCCACCTTTTATAACCAATTCAAGATAATATAAGTAGGTTTTTCCTTTATCAATTTTTTTCCTAATTCTACCATGTGTTGCCCCTAATGTGTTCATCATGAGTCAGAGTTTAAAAAAGGTCCAAAAAATTCTAAATATTGGAGCTATGTGGATCATTTCCTTAGGTTTATGAATTTTGCATGTTTCAAAATTTTAGGGTTGTCCATCCCAATATGATGGAGGAAGGAAATTGAGAAAAAATGACCCCATGGAAAAAAATTGGTTTTAGGGGTTCGAATGAACCTACAAGTTCGACTGAACCATAAAGAGGTTCGACCGAACTAGGGTTCAGACCGAACCCATCAATCACGGGGCCCACATTTCTGCCCAAAAAACAAAAGGGAAAATGCATATTGAGGGGGTTCGAATGAACCCTGGTTCGCTAGAACCCCCCTGGTTCTAGCGAACCCCCTTTTCCCTAATTTTTGACTTTGTTCACACAAAAAACCTAAATTTTTACGCTTTGACGCTCAGGTTGAGGATAAAAATGGGGAATATTTACAAACCCAACTGGAATCAGGTAGTCTTCAAACGAGCTATCCAATGAATATAATTTTAATATGTTTTGGTTTTATTATGTAATTTGGTTTTTTAGTTTTATCAAACATAGGTTTTTCATCGAAAAGAAGGTCTTTGTTCCGCACATGTGGAAAAATAGCAGATTATAATTTTTTTTGAAAAATATGAGTGCACTAGATATTGAAGTCCTTGATCCAACAAAAAATAAAATTGAATTTTGATATATACAAAAAAAGTTACGATTTTCTGGTCAATAACATGTCCTAATTGTCATGGTTTGTCTTTGAAACTTGATTAAAGAAAAAATATTCAATAAAAAACTATTTAACCAAGTGGAAGCAATTAGATATCAGAGTCAAAATGCAAATTGAAAGAATTAGAATTTTTATCCTTCATGGAAAAAAATTATGCATTATATGGTAAGGCCACTTTTAAAAATGTGTTTTCCTGAAAAACCATTTTTGTGGGAGATGGAAAAAGAAGTGCAATATAATTCCAAAAAATTGAAAAAAATATTTTAGAATCTATAGACAAAATGCGACAAGACTCTAGTTTGCATCATCTTCAAATTCCTCACGCTTTAATTATAGGTGCCTCAAATGTGAAGATTTAGTTAAAAATAAAATTTCTGTCCAATGGCCAAAAAATTATAAATTACTATTGTGGGATCACCCCATGTTCTCACTTAGGGTTTTCCATCCCAATATGACGATTCTCAAATGGTTAAGCACAATCAACCTTGGGAAACTCCATGGTTAAGCACTTGAGTTGGAGTAGTATTGGGATGGGTGTGACCTCCCAGAAGGCCCAATGCTTCACCTATGTGAGCATCACCTAGATGCAATGAGTTCCAAGTGGACCATTCATTATCATGAGAGATGGGTTCTTGTGAACCATTACTCATGAAACATGGGTCAATGAGTTTGACTCGAAAAACTACATGGTGAATCCTGATAGCAATATCATAATTTGACACATTGTGGAAAATACCTACTTATCAATTGATGAGCTAAAGGGGCTCTATAATGAATGGTTCATAAGGCACAACACTTGTTGAAGGTTTTGCAAATGGGGTTGCAAGCTAAGTCGGATTAACCTTGGGGAAAACTCCATGGTTAAAGCACTTGAGCTGGAGTAGTACTAGGATGGGTGACCTCTTGGGAAGGCCTAATGATTCGCCTCTGTGAGCATCACCTAGATGCAATAAGTGCCATGTGAACCATTCATTATCATGAGAGATGGGTTCTTGTGAACTACTACCCATGAAAAATGGGTCAATGAGTTTGACTTGAAAAACTACAAAGTTGAATCCTAATAGCAATATCATAATTTGACACATGGAAAAATACCTCGTACTTATCAATTGATGAGCTAAAGGGGATCTATAATGAATTTTTCATAAGGAACAACACTTTCTGAAGGTTTTGGAAATGGGGTTGCAAGCTAAGTGGGCTTAACCTTGGGGAAAGCTCCATGGTTAAGTGCACTTGAGTTGGAGTAGTACTGGGATGGGTGACCTCCTGGGAAGGCCCAATGCTTCACCTATGTTAGCATCACCTAGATGTAATGAGTTCCAAGTGGACCATGCATTATCATGAGAGATGGGTTCTTATGAACCACTACTCATGAAACATGGGTCAATGAGTTTGACTCAAAAAACTACATGGTTGAATCCTGATGGAAATATCATAATTTGACACACTATGGAAAAATACCTCCTATTTCACATTTTGTGTTATTCAAATATTGATATGTGTTAGTTTTCATAGAATCTAAGGGATGGTATGAAACTATTTTCACTTTTGTCCAAATCTATGTTGGGGAAAAAAATTAAGGTTAATATGTGGAGTTCTTAAACTAGTTGTGGATTATTAAGTAGAGGTGCAACTATGGGATATAAGTGAACATGAGATTTTAAGCTCTACAAGCTAGATCTAAGCACATTAAACTTATATGAAAGTTAGGGAACTTACTATTTCATTAGGTTTCATTCAAAACACAAGAATAGGCATTGGTCTGATGGTTGAAAGTTGACTATTCACTCCATTTTTTAAAACCTCATAATATTTTTTTGTATTTTATTTTTTTACCATTATGAACAACCCATTGTTGTAAATCTCTTCCAAAACTATTGTGAGCTTCTAACCAATTAAACTATTATGAGCTTCTAACCAATTAAACTATTAGAGGGTTGTTGTATAATGCTATGTTACAAGGTTAATGATGTTGTATACAACTACCAAATAATATATCCATAAAGATTAGTGACCAATTTTTATCGTATGTTGCATCATTTAACTCAACTACCTGAAAGAAGAGATCTATGATTTATATGTGTTAATCCTCCATAAAGAATAGCTACCAAAGCTAAATATAGAGTCATCTTTGTGTGGATTTGTATTAATATTTTAATCTATTTTATCTTGAAATGATTTTGGTAACACTCTCTTGAGCTTGGAAAGACTCAAAGTGTAGAAGAGGCCTTTCATCACCTAATTTGAGGATAGGCACGTCTTCCTATTTGATAAATTTTGTCACCTTGTCTATGTTATGGTAGGAGCCCTAGGGTTATAGTTTAATATAGAAAAGAACACCAAAATGATACATGGTATGTCAAAATTAGGGTGTAAGGCACACCTATTACATTATCTTGGATATGGAATTTTGTTGAGTGGATGCTCTATTGTGTATTTTTTACACATTGTGTTCTACATTTAATTATTTTCTCTTGGAGTGTTCCATAGCTATGAGTTCCAATACATCTAAGAATGAATCTACCATGTCTATGTCCTTGGTTTCTTCCACTTAGTGATTATACAAGAAGTGTTTTTAATGCCTTAAAATATTTCATTTAAATTATGTTCAAAATAAAGTCAATTAAATACACGAACCATTACATAGCACGTCACATATTCCCTTTCCATATCACCATTCGTAATTTTTTAATTTTAGACATCTCACAAGTTACCGTTATTGTAGGATATGGAGATTAGTAAAATTTATCATGTCTCTATGCTTATACTCTTCTCATTATCATTATAGTTATGTTCAACAACACCTACAACCTTTCTCATTCCATATTTCATCATCATTTCTCTAGCTAGTGTTGTTTCTCCTTTAATATCTAAGGAATCTCTTGACATCACATCACTTTCTCCAAAAAAATATGATTTCTACAATTCTTCTACCCATATAGACATCTAGATGCATTAGCACTTTCTTATGATTGTTTTTTGATGTAGTCTACTTTAGGAAACTATGAAACCATTCCAAGAAATATTCCTCTTGGCACAACTGTAGTTTTTATGTATAGGGAGTGAACCATCCACGTGTGTTTCCACAAATGCATGCACACTACTTTATGATATGCTATTAATCACATTGATTCATCTAATTTTTTAGATTCTTACATTCAATACTCATCATTATATTTTATTTTACATACTCAAGATGTATTTTGGTCATAGATTTAACACTATCCATTCTAGCTTTAAGAACAACAACATTCACTAAATTTTAAATATCAACACTAGAAAAACTTGGAGTTCCTTGAGAAATTTAATCCTTAAATCTATGGGACCATTTCATCTACCTTCAATTTTTTGACATGTGGGATTTCATGATCTACTTGCAACCGTTAAATTTAGGAAATTAGGTACAATAATATGATGATGAAATCAACCATGTAGAACTAATGCTTTGCCTAAGATTCTAGGAAATTTGTAGTAAAAAACTATTATTCTTTCATTTTGTGTGAATCTGTCAAGCTCCACCAAAAAATGATTTATCATTTTTGTATAGTTTTTATGTTTATGATTGCAACTCCCCCTAACATTAATAAAATTTCCTAGTTGAAAATTAAAATATGATCATTTTCATAATTTACATCTAGAATATATCAACACAATTGTCCTCTTTGATCTCCATAATAAGAAAAGAAATAAAAAAATATTTCCAACATGATTATTAATGAAGTTCTTGAGTTCTAAAACAAGAAAATAAATATTTTTCCATTAAACATCATTATGTCCTAAAATCCATCACATTACCACAAAGATTTTCCTTAATAGTCAACATAAAAGAACATATGCAAAAGCACTTAATAACTTCTTTTAACTCACATAAAGACAACATAAAATTGAGATAATTTCAAGCAATGTTAAACCTTAATCAAGAACTAAAATAAGAATTTCTTGATCATTTCACTAAATTTTAGTCCAAATTTCAAGTCATCTAACTTAAAAATGTTGCATCAATCAATAAAATTTGAATGTCACATTAGGAATTTTAGTGTGGTGTTAATTTCATGAAAATGAATTTCAAAATATAATTTAGATAGGGTGATAATATTACTTTAGCATTATTTCCACTACATCATGGTCAATACTCAAGCAATTACCTATTGGCTAAGATTTTCAATAGGAAAAAACACATTTCTTTCTCAATTATTTCATAATAACATAAATATTATAAATCGCAATGTGTCATTACACTTCTAGGGAAGGGGTTAGTGTATAACTATATTCTTTTCAAAATATCTAAATAAAGTGTGTAGGTATAATGGGGCCACTCATCCATATTTTGAGCATTCTTCAAAAGTTGAGATCATAACTTATGCACTACTTCTTTTTTTTTTGACATGAGCTACTAGAAATTTCTAAACACATCCCCCAAATGAAATGATAATTACAACAATAAATACACCAATAAAATATATCAAGATCCTACTAGTTGTGTAACACCTTTACAAAGTCACAAGTAAAATTGATACAAGAATAATTTAGATGTAAGAATGTTAAGGATCAAATTCTCAAATTTTACCAAACATAGATTTAAAAATTCATTATAGCATGATCAACATTAAAAAAATATATTGGTCAAGAATATGAATGATAGAACTATATTATTCATTTAAATTATTACAATGGGTTGAGTGCATATCTATTGATTTGATAGATATTGGCTCTTCTTTTTGTGAATGTATATAAGATCCTTAATCTCTATAGGCTTCTCATATATATGTAGAGAATATTTTGCTATACATGTTTATATATATGCCCAAGATTTTGACCACCTTCAAATGAGAATTTTTACAACTCAAACTTAGCTATGTCTTTCCTTATATAACTTTCATAATTCATTCCTGTAAGACCAATAGTTGGATGATTTATGAAGCTTTAGGAAGATCAATTTATACATCATGAAATCTCACTTAAGAGACAAAAAAAATTAGTGTTAAAATAAGTTAAAGTCTCGTTTATATTTCTATGTGGATATTACCTTCTTCTACAAGGAATTTGTCTTAAAAATATAAAATTTAAATGATTATTTCTAATGATAAAATATGTATGTCCACGCTAATTCTCATTTAGTTTTATGTCTATTTTAAGAAACTGGTTTCCTATACTTATTGTTAGTAACTAAAAAAGTTGACATCTAGATTTTTTTAATGTAAGTTACATTATGGATCCATAACCCATAGATTCCAAAATCATTTTCACATCTTAAACTTTAAAACATATGATTTTGTTTGATTGAGTTAGTGTGTGTGAACAAATATTTTTCTAAGATGTAAAACCAAATAGATTCTTTTAGAATCAAACATGGGGATATGCCAAATTTTATAGGGGGAGAGACAATCTCTATTTTTTTTATTTGTGATATGAAAATTCAACAATAAATAGATATTAGTATAAACTTATTATATATGAATTGAAGGATTTTTTTCTTTTCTTTTTTTTGGAACAAATATTCATCTTTGAATCAAAATTGAAATTCAATTTCTCAATTACTTAAAATAAGGATTTAGATTAGACCTAGAATTTCTTTATGAAGTGGTCGGTAATAGTCTATTGTTGTTTTATGTTTCTTTAAGACGGTTTATGCGATTCTTTCTACTATCTTTATTTTATTATACTTTTTATTGGACTCGATCAACCTAATAATCTTGTACATGTGCTTTATGAAGTATTGTATAAGATTAAGACCCTTGTAATATTATATTATATTATAGATCATTTGTGTCTATGACCAAGTGAATTATGTTGGAGTTATCATTATGAAGAATTTAGGTATTAAAAACACAGTATTGATAGCATTGAATTTATTTGCATTTAAATCATTCTTGGATTTAAACTTATCTCAAATCCTAGCTTGAGTGGTTGTGAATATGAACTTTGCTTAGGGGCAATTGTGTTCTTTCTACCATTCTAAATAGAATATTATCAACCAACAAAGGTAAATATGGTATGCAGTTTAAGTTGATTCTCTAATAGAAGTCTATTTGAAGGAAAAAATTAAGTTTTTAAAATAACTCTATTAATTATTAATATGAAATGTTTGTGTGTGACTTTTCTTATAATTATTTTAGTCAACTCTAGAAAAGAGAAAAAACTGTTATAAAAACTAAATAGCTTTATAACTAGTCATACATTTTTTTTAGACTGCAGGAATCAAGTAGCCCCCCTATAAACTGTAGTGTATCTGGTAAATTTTTTTCACGAGACCAATGACACTGGCACGAAACACCCTCTGGTACCACGGGGACGGGGGGAGACTAGATCTCATGACCTCGTGCCTGCAACATTATGCTTTAGCCAATCAAGCTAGGCCCCTCACCCCATAACTAGTCATACATTATTATTTTGGAATCTACATAATTTTTTTGATTGAACATGAGTTATAATCTTACAAGTATAAAAAATTACATTTAGTACATGAAGAGAGGATATTTATGTAGTCAAAAATATATTATTATCATCTTAGAATGTATTTTGAGTACATAGATTATATGGTAGTCAATGGCGAGTGACCATATAGTATGAAATTTGCTTGGCATTCACTAAGTGCTACTTAATCACATGATAATAATTTTATAAATTTTATGTTAAAATTACATGTAAAATAATAAAACATCTATATTAACAATAAAGGGTTACATGCATGATCAAATTGATAAAGTTAAAAGGTAGAAGATTAAGCATATAAACTTCCATTAACTTCTCAGTTAAATTTGTTTGATGTGTTTCAAGTTTAAGTTAATTGATGAAATATATATAGTTTTTACCATGTTAATGATTGAAAAAATATTTATATGGAACTAATTGTGAATTTAAAATTGAACCCTTGAAAAAAATATTGATTTATAATCTAAAACTTAATAAATAGAATCATAGATGAAATAAAAATGAAATCTAACCTTAATGATGTTGATAGTGCTATATAAGAAAAGAATGAATGTATTGATAATCAATATCTCCATTTATTGATCAAGTGTTTTGTAAGTTGTGATGCAAATGCACCTCATGCTACTAAGTGCAATAACTAATTTACAAGGGGGAAAATGTTATGGGTCCATTTTATCCAAAATAAAAAAGTTATTACTTAAATGACCCTTTGGAATATAAGAGGGATAAAATTTATTTGACCATTTGTTTAAAAATGGAGAAAGAACAAATAATATTTATTATGGTCCTTTAGTTAAAAGGGGAATACTGATGAATATTTTTTAAAAAGACTCCTTTTAAACAAAGGACTAATTGTTAAGAAAACCTTTTTGAAAGGGTGTGATGGTTTAGAATCCACCCTTTAAAGGATTATATCCATCATTTATGTGGGATTTAGAAAATATATGAAGATCACTCAAGGAATAAGGTGGTTTGGTGGGCTATGGACATTCAAGGAGGTACATACATGACATGTCCAAATTTTGAGGTACAAGTACACTTGGTATTAGCTTAGATAAAGCTTTATGTTGAGTAGATGCTTTGTTGTGCATGTTTTATATGATGTGTTATAAATTGAACTATTTCCTTTTAGAGTGTGTCATAACTATGAGAGATCACACCACCAAGATCTTCTTGGGGTGAGAGTGGTTGCTCCAAGTGTTTTTATAAAAAAAGAATTCAATCTATTAATATTGAAATATATTCAAAATTTGTTGAATTTGGAGAGATTTTGATTGAATTCTCTTATATTTAATTTATTCTAATGACACTTCTATATACGATGAAAATATATTGAATTTAATGTGCTAAAATTTTAACTAGATAATTATGGTTATATATTTATGTGCATCTTTTCTAGAGTTTGGAATATAATTTATTCTTTAAAATTTAATATAAGCACTAATAAAATCCACTACCTTAGTAAATTAACTCTTTAAAATAAATCTTTACAATTTTATATTTTAGAGAAGAATAACATTACTTGAATGAAGTTCCAATGGGTGTACCAAAAAATCTTGGTAGTTGGAAATAACACGTGGTTTTAAGTCACAATAACATTAAAATCTTGCACTAGCTTCACCACCTAAGGAACCTTCAAAGAAAACTAGCTTCTATCTAATCTAACTCAACACTAAAATTGTTAGGAAATGTGTAGAAAGAGAATGATTTAGATAAAAAAAAGGGAATGTGAGATGGTGCACCAAAAAAATGGTTCAATTTAGTCCCATCTTTAAATTTCACTCTTTTATCCACCTTAAATTTATCGTGTGGTCAAAGTTTATTGGACATATATATGCAATTTATCTAACAAATATAATGCATAGATAAACAAGCAAGAACAATGCTCCAAGGGCTCATTTTAATTAAAGACACTTCCATCCAAGGGTCATGATCAAGCACAATAAACACAAAGCTTCTTGTTTGAGAACTCTCTCTAGAGAGGTGTAAAGAAAAATAAAGTAGAGACCATATATTATTTAGGGAACTAAAAGATGTTTACAAAAGAAAATTTTATATTGATAGATTACAAAAATAAATTAATGAAAGATAATTCTAAACTTTTGATCCAAAAGAAAGTTTGATTGATGAGACTTAAAGAGCATAACATCTATAAAAAGTTTTCTTATTAGATTACTTATCCCACATTCCTTATAGAAGAGAAAAATAAATCATATATATTAAAAAGAAAAATTACAAATTTTCTTATTCAAGGTATTATGCACTCCATTAAATTTTAATAAATTTTTTAATTAAAATTAAATACACTAAAAATGTTCATTACACTTAAAAAGTATTATCTTTGTTAATTGTATATAGAATATAATCTCGAATACATCAAAAAAGTAAGCTGAAATTAGTAATTGTATATAGAATATAATCTTGAATACATCAAAAAAGTAAGTTGAAATTAGTAGTTGTATATAGAATATAATCTTGAATACATCAAAAAAGCAAGCTGAACTTAATAATTGTATATAGAATATAATCTTAAATATATGAAAAAAGATAAGCTGAAACTATATAAGAAATATATATTGACAATATTGACAAGATGTATGTGGCAAGTTTTGTTAAGTCTAAAACACAAGAAACACCAATACACAATGAATAATATTAATAACTTTTAATAACTTTTCATCATAAATGCTATACATAATGAATAACGATAGGGTGGTGCACTCTTTTTATAAACGAAGCGTCTTCCACAATGCCGATAGAAATAAAGAAAGGCATATATATACTTAGCCAATCGAAAATCAAGCTTTCTAAAACGTACTAAATGGCTTGTAACAAATGAAAATTCTCCCCACAAAGCTGGTGACACAGAAAAAGCTAGAGCTTGTGGGCACATTCAGTGGGAACCCCCCTGGTTTTGTCGTTGCAGTAGTCGTAGATGAGGAAACGGCTCCTGGCCCACCTCAGCATCAACCTGTCCCGAGAAGGGAGGAAAGCATACTTTCTCTGGTTCCACCAATTCGCTGTACTACCACCTTTGCAGAACCTGGGGTTGCCGTTCCACACACATCCATCGATGTAGAACTCTGTAAAAGCAGCCACAAATGGGTCATTGTTCCTCCAGGTGATTTTTGTTTTCCCTCCGTTTGTTGCCCAATCCTCCCCATTCCAGATGCTTGCATACAATGACATGGGCTGCCTTCGTGGGTACGGTATGCCCAACTCCGCGTTGTTCTTGTGTGCCCTGATTAGGACGCCATCCACATAAAATCTGCACCCATTACAATACCATTATTAGCATTCTCATAGAATTCATAAAATTGGGAATCCAGAAACAATTTTATCTAATTGTGAACAGTACTTCAAAGAAGAAAGAAAGGTCTTCCAAAACATGTTTCTATATTCCATGCCTAGATTAAGAGTGTACATCATACTAGATTTAATTATAATATTGTGTAATTTCTTTTTGACAGCTTTACTGTTGTTTGACCCATTTTGTAAAAGTGCTGGGGTCCTTTCAAAAACCCCTTACTTACCATTAGATAAGGACTATTGAAGTTATAGAGTTCAAGGTACTCACAGAATATGGTATCGGTTCCAAAACACGGTGTAGGTATGAAATTGAGCAGTGGGGTCGAACCAGAGGCCAATTCTCTGCTCCCTGTTGCCATAACCATTGGAGAAAATATTTGTCTGCATGATATATTTTTTGCCCACGACATTTCCCAGAAATTCAATATCTATTTCGTCTCGGTTGGGCTGATTCGAATACAACTGCACAACAAACAAAAATAAGAAAAAATGAATTCTTTTTTTTCTTTTTCCAACGACGTCCATGAGACCTCCAAAAAACAAGAAAGAGATTTGCAATTCAGTGGAGGGATCATTACATAGTAGGCTACAACCGTTCCGGCTGAATTTCCCGGCGGGAGCTTTATCTTCATTTCGAACTTCCCAAACATATACGCTTGCTTCGACGCAAAGCCAGCGCCTGAAAAGCCAAACCCAAATACCAATTAACAACTCAACTACCTACTTATGTCTGCAAGTACCAACAAAATCTGTAAGATATGCATTGGCTTACCTGAACGCCTGTCAAGAGAAATCTGCACAGTGCGGCCGCCATTGAACCTCTTCACATGATCAGGTGCCCACGTCACGTAGAAATCATCATCAAAAACTCCCGATGTGCGAAGCCCTGCGCCTCCCCATACCATGCTAACCAAAACCAAAACCAAACTTAAAACACCTTTGCTCATCGCCATCTTCAAATCTAAGGAAAAAAGAAATCTCTGAAACTTATATGATTTGATGACTAATTGATGAACGGATGGCTCAACACCCAGCAATATATAATGTCAGAATAGCTTGGTTAGAGAGCTTAGGTAGATTCAGTTTTATGGGCATTAATGAATATGAGAAAGGATTTAGGAATCCGACCAAGCTCCCCAACCAAGCTATCCTCATCTTTTCTATATTCTTTGAGTAGAGGTAACCAACAGAGCAATACAACTAAAATTCTTTCAGTAGTTATACTCAAAGTGTAGTGAAAGCAGAAAAAGTTGTGCCGCCTCTCACTCTTGTCGGTCTGAGAGAGCTTACTTGGAAACTCCAAAGTCAAAACAAAAATGCTCGCCTGGAAAACTCCTTAATAAAGATGCTTTGTTTTCGCATTATTCTTAAAACATGACCTGGAAAATGACTATATTTTTATGACTATCAGTGTTGTGAGGGCATTTCATTATAAAGGAAATTCCTACATCAAAACAATTCATGTACGTAAAGAATTTAATGTTACGTTATTTTTATTCCTCCAGAGTCCATGCTTTCTATTGGTTTTTAATTTATATTGTGATTATATTTTTTATTTTATGATTGAGCTTTTTTAACGTGTTATTCTGTGGAATATAATTGGGAAAATAGAAATTATTGTATAATTAAAAAATTAGAATTTTCTAAATATGATTAAACTTGAATTTCAAGTTGAGTTTTTGAAAAGGTTGGATTCATGTGTATGAAATATTTTAGAAAATATTTGAATTTGGTAATTAAAAGAATGGAAACTTATTTTGAAGTTGTGGTTGAGCATTGTATTAATTAAATATGTGAAATCTATAATTGTTTGCAATGGAAGAAATTGGATTTGAAACGAATAGAATGACTAGCAAAAGATAGTGTGAGTAGTCCAAATAGGACGAGGTTTGTTTGAAGAAATGGAATGGCTAGAACAAAAGGTAATGAATTTATTGGTTCCACTTGAAGGAATGTAATGTCTTCGAAAGGTAGTGTGTCTACTCAAAATATTAGTGGTTCAATTTGAAAGAATGCATGGCTATCAAAATATAATGTTTCTACTTAAAAGAGCTAGGGTTCCATTTAAAAGAATGGAATGGCCATCAAAAGATTGTTTGTTTGCTCAAAAGAGTTTGAGATCTATTTGAAAAAATGGAATGAATACCAGAAATTAGCTTGTCTCCTTGAAAGAGTAAGGGCTCCATTTGAAGGCATGGAATGACTATTAAAAGATAGTTTGTCTAGTTGAAAGAGTAGCTTAGATAATGTGTCTACTCAAAAGAGTTGGGGTTCCATTTGAAAGAATGGAATGGCTATCAAAAGATATTTTGTCTACTCGAAAGAGTTGGAGATCTATTTGAAAGAACGAAATGGCTACCAAAAGATAGCTTGTTTACTTGAAAGAGTAAGGGTTCCATTTGAAGGCATGGAATGGCTATCAAAAGATAGTGCCTACTCAAAAGAGTAGGGGTTTCATTTGAAAGAATGGAATGACTATCAAAAGACACTATGTCTACTTGAAAGGGTAGGGGTTCTATTTGAAAGAGTACAATGGTTACAAAAAGTAAGATGATACTCAAAAGAGAGAAGTTTCTATTTGGAGGGATATAGTTATTGTGATAAACTAAGTGATGGATAGTTGCTAAGTATACCTTATATTTTATAGGATGATTAGTTTAATATTGTTTGTTGGTAAGTGTGTTGGTTGGAACCTACTAGAGGGTTGAATTCTTAGTTATATTATCTTGCCCTATGTTTTAGTTATATCCTTTTCTAGTCTAGATAATTGTCTTGTCTCAAGTAAGTTCTTTATTTCTATTTGTTTGACTTGTTTGATGTGTATTATATTTTTTGATTTCTATTATGTGTGTTCATATGTATTATTGTTGATAAGTTGGTATTAAGTGAAAGTAAGAGTTGTGGGCTAAGGTATTTAGAATTCATGTAGTATGGGTAACATATATTAAGAACCTAATTACAAATATATAAATAACCTAATAATAGAAGAGACATCTCACAACTCAATAATGGAAATACTCCAATATATTTAGAAAAATAGATTATAGCCTTGAAGTAAGGCAACACCATACAATGTCTCAATATGAGATCCAAACACAAACAATATTCTTCTTTACTCATATGATTCTATTGCCTCTATTATATACTACTTGATTACCTACCACTACCACTTACCCATAGATGCTAGATAATTTTACTTCTAGTCCACTTAATTGATGGGATACATTACAAAACATATGCATTCTATAACTTATGTATTACTACCTTATACACTACAATACTATACCCCTAGGTACATTACAATTCACCCCTTGTATTTGGTCCTCAAAACATGCGAAGAAGCTAAAAAGTAAAATAGATACAAATCAATACAAATATGACACTGTACTCATTAATCCAACCATTCATATCCAATCTTGATAGTAGGCTATGCTCAATGGTACCTAGATCCCATCCTCCATCCATATCCATTATGATTACATGCACCACTATAAAAATTCCTTCTATTTTACTCTAATTAGTTATTGCTTTTATGATTTCAATGGTTCCTATAATTTCCCCCTTGGTTCCATATACATCCATAGTGATTTTCCTTTTGATTCTAGGTAGTACCATGCCTCCATGATGGTTGCCTAGCTAGGATTCTTGTCTCTTCCAATGATGTGGATGTCTACACCCTTTGCTATTTAGATAGGTATTTATCTTTGATACTACTAGTTTTTTTGACCCATGAAAGGGAATGAGTTTTTCCTCTTTTTATTGTTTCTATGTCCTCCTCTTCCTCTTTTCTTATATGCAAGCTTCCCTAGATTCTTGAACTTTTTTTAGCTTAACACTACTTTGGTCTAAATTATGTGTAATATCTTGCAATATATTTTTAAATTTCTATACTAAAGCTTTATATATTTATTTTGCACTTTCATATTGATTGTTCTTAAATATTCTAACCAGATTTATCCAAGAATAATATATAATCCATCCATATCTAAACCATACAAATTTGAATACAAATATATATATATATATATTTAATCTTCAAAATATTGAATATCCTTACTCTCTATTTGATTGTCCTTGATTTTATTTGCTTGTACTTATAGTTTCTTAACTAAGTCCATGCTACTAAAGTTGTTGAGCATAGGTTGTTATTGATGTCAAAAGAGTTCATTGACATGACAAAAGGAGTTCAGTGATGTCAAAGGTGTACTGTTTAAGGAAATGTAATATCAGTTGAACAATGAATGTAACAGTACTTGAATTATCATTATCAGTGCACTTTGAGAAAAATACATCCAACTACTTAATACTTATTGTATGCTTTCAATATCATGCCTACATCTATTCAATTTGATAGAAGTGATCCAAAAGTCTAATCTAAAATGTTGGAAGTCAATTTCTCAGGGCAGAGAGCTTTCTCTGACAATACAACTATGTTTTGTATTCCCTTCTAGGTGCGAGTTTTGCTATGCATTTTGAAAGGAGAGTATGCATACATGTTCTATCATAGTCCAAAGTTTCTGAAAGTTATGTTCAACATGCAAGAAGTTTGGAGTGACAAAAGGTTCTTTGTGCTTGTCTATTAACTAGTTAGTGTTTTGAAACTTTGCAGAAATGAATAGTAGTGTGCATCATCCAGAGATAGCATGGGATGTTAAGATAGGTATTATTTAAGGTTTATGTGGAACTGCACAACATCATGTTCTTTGTAGTGTGGCAAAAAAATTGATTTAGGTCCAACTTGTTACATGTTTCATGTAATTTGAATTTAGGTCTACCTTATGTCATCCTGGTTAATTGTGGATCCCTAGCTAACATAGAGTCAATGTTAATGTAACGTCTTTTATATAATCATCATACTTTAGATCTCTTATGTGTAGCTATGTGTAAGAATGAGAGAAGAGAAGGTGGTAAGTGAATATACAAGGATGTGAGTGTGAGAGCATTTGTACAAGCTAGTGTTATTCAATGGGAGTTGCATCTCAATCATTGTGTGCCATCGTCAAAGGATCATAAGGAGTGTAGAAGAGTGTTTGAAGAAAGTTTAGATCTTATGTAAGCTATGTAATCAATATTGAAGGTTCACAATCTTTTATCTTTGTAGTCCGGTAGGACTCTAATTTTCTACTTATTGAGTTGATGCTCAAATTTTATATTGGGGATTAGTGTCTCTAGTAGGTTGTTGCCTACAAGTACAATTGAGGATTGGTGTCTCTGGTAGGTTGGTGCCTAATTCTTATTGTAAATTCCCTCATTATATTCTTGCTTCATGAGTCTAGATTTGGATAGTAGATCCAAGTAACTATTCTCACTGTGGTTTTTCCCATCTTGGGTTTTCACGTATATCTGGTGTTCTCATGTGTGAATGTGTGCTTATGTAGTTTCTTAATTATCAATAGCTGTTTGATTCAAGTTTCATGTTTAGATATATATGTTGAAGTAAAAAGTTTTAAAGAGATTTAATCTACTGATTCACCCTCCCTCTTATTAGATTGTGTGCTCTTTAATTGGTATCAGAGTTAAGTTCCTTGAAGAAGCTTAACAACTTTAGGTAGATTCAGGATGGCACATTGAGTGGATCAAGAAGAATTATCTTCAAATAAGGCATCGATGTTTGATGGATCAAATTATGCATTTTGGAGTGTAAGGATGAAATCTTACTTGATGGTTCTTGGATTGGAGGTCTGGAAATCAGTTGTAGATGATTATGAGATTCCTGAAAGTACCCCTAGAAATTCGACTAGGAAGAAGGCATATGAAAATAATGCTAGGGTAAGATTACATTGATAATATCTTGGCTAAGTATATGACTCATCCAGATCACGTAGAAACTATTTTTCTTATTTTTGAAAGGCCTCGACTAAATCCTCTTAAGTGTGTCTTCGATGTTGACGTTGGAAAGATTTTAGGATTTATTGTTTCTCACTATGGAATTGAAGTTGACACAAATAAAATTGATGCAATTGTTAACATGCCCCCACCTAAAAACATCTCTCAGCTGTGTAGTCTACAGGGGAAGATTCAAGCAATTCATAGATTCATATCTTAGTTGGTTGATCACACCCTTCCTTTCACATGTTTGCTAAAGAAACATGTTCATTTCTGATGGGATGATGAGTGCGAGAAAAATTGAGTTAATAAAAAGTTATTTGGCCAATCCTCCTATCCTAATGTTGACTATGCAGGATAGACCCTTTCTGCTTTATCTTGTTGCATCACCTCATGCTTTAGCAACTTTGGTAGCTCAGTGCGATGATGATGGAAAAGAAATAGAGATCTACTACATTAGTCACATCTTGATGGATTATGAAATTCGTTACTCTTCCATGAACAAATAGTGTCTTTCTCTCATCTGCACAACGTAAAAGTTAAGACATTTCCTTCTTCATGTTGAAGCTCATGTCATTGTAAAAAGTGATCTTCTGAAGCATCTGTTCACTAGAACTGATCTTGCTAGAAGGTTGGAAAAATGGGTAATGTTGCTTTCTGAGTTTGACATCAAGTTTGTAACTTAGAAATCCATTAAAGGTCAAGTTGTTGCCAATCAATTGGTAGAATCTCCCTCATCTCACTCTTTCCCTAATTTGGATTTATTTTCAGATGAAGACCCTTTTACGACTGATCATGAGCCTATATGGGAGATGTATTTCAATGGATCGATATGTCAAGCTAGCTTGAGAGTGGGAGTAGTTTTGATCTTTCCCGAGGATAAGCTTATTCCTCTATCATTTCGATTGGAATTCCATTGCACTAACAATATCACTAAGTACAAATCCCTTATCGTTGGCTTGCATGTTGCGATCGCTCTAAACATCAACATGTTTTCATTTATGGTGATTCTGAACTCATTATTGGGATGTATCAAGCAAAGTAGAATAAGCTATCTTAATATTGAGATTTGGATTTATCCTTGCTTGATTTACTCTCCTCTTTCACATTAGGTTTAGTGTTCCTAGGAGAGAAAATCAACACGTAGATGCCATGGTGAGCGTTGCCTCCCTTGTGCCTTCAAGTAAAGGTATAGAAGAATACCACTTTGTGGTTCACATTATTCACTCTCCTACTATCTTAGATCAACCTAAATCTAATGATATCATGTGTGCTCATGTGGACTTGGAGGAATGGTATTCTAACATTTATAATTATCTGAAGTCTAGAAATTTTCTTGATGATGTGACAAAAAATGTTTGCTCTCATATATGAATTTTTTTAGTCTGGTACGTTATATTGTTGGATGTTCTTTATTAAAAGTATTACAATGGTATTCTTCTTAGGTGCCTCACTAAAGTAGAAATACCCCTTGCCCTTCATGAAGCCCACTCAGGCTCTGGGGGTGGACACTTTGGTGGTAAATCACTAGTGCAAAAATTGATTCACATGGGATAATTTTGGTAAATGATTGAAGTAAGACTCCTTTTCCTTTGTCAAGAACTGTCCGCAATGTCAACAACACAACTGTCTTATTCACGCTCCTTCTCAAGAGCTTCAAAATCAAACCTCTCCTTGTCCATTGACAAAATGGGGGTTGGATATCATTGGCAAAATATCACCTCCTTCTTCTAAAGGACATGTATTTATCATTACAACTATAGATTACTTTATGAAATGGGTAGAAGCTATTCCACTTCGATCCACAAATGCCATATGTAGCATTCTTCTAAACAATATAATTTCTCATGTGGGATTGATTTCTATCCTTGTTTTTGACAATGATACTCCATTTAAAAACAAAAAGGTGAAGAAATTCTTGGGAAAATTTCACATTCAACATCAATTTTGTACACCATACTATCCTCAATGTAATGGCCAAGCTGAAGCATCTAATAAGACTCTTGAGATCATTCTCTAAAAAAAAAAAAACAAACATGGTAAATATTGGTGTACTAAATTAATGTATTCCTTATGGGCCTATCACACAAGTGTTCATACGATGACTGACACAACATTGTATAACCTCGTGTATAGTGTCTAGGCTATCATGCCTTTAGAGTTGGAAATTCCATCTTTGCGAGTTTCCCTTAAAGGGGTGATTGATGATAAAAATTACTGTGCTAATCATTTGCATCAACTTGAGTTACTTGATGAGCATAGATTGCAGGCCCTCAACCACCTTCAAGCTTATCAACAATCATTTTCTAAACACTACAATCAGGGTGTTCTTCCTAGGAATTTCAAGGTAGGTGACCTAGTTATCTATGAGAATAAGAGAAATGTAAATTCAATGCTTGATCAAAAAGGAAAGTTCAACCCTAACTAGTTAGGCCCTTACATTGTCATCTTTGTGTATGGTCCTGACACATATGGATTGTCATCTATGGATGAAACACCTCTAAAAAACCCACCAATATGATGCATCTTCATCGATACTATGCATAGTGTCTATGTTTCATGTGTGCAATGCTCATCCCTCACAGATTGTAGTTTGTTATACTATGACATTCATTCATTAACACATTGTTGTATTTTGTGTTATGATGTCAACACATGTGTGTTTGGGGTTAATTTCTTTAACTAGGAATAACATACATACATGTGTCTTACTATGCTATGTTTCCACACATTGCATTTGATTATATCTTTTGGTTAGGAAATTAGATCATCATTGCATTTAATTAACATACATCCATGTGTGTTTATTAGATCATGATAACATCTAATATAAACATACATCCATAAGAATAATGCCCATCACATTATAACACATGAAAGTAAAAGCACACACATAAAAATGAACAACATGAAGTCAAAATCAAAATCTCATATATACATATAATAATATATAATATATGTGTGTGTGTGTGTGTGTGTGTGTGTGTGTGTGTGTGTGTGTGTGTGAAATAAATTTCATGTACATGTATCGTACCACTGTGATAAAAAAATAGTGGTGAGTGCATATTTTTCAATGTCTATACATAAAGAATAATGCTATACAATGTATATATCATCAGTACAAAAATGACACATATCAAAACAGGTATCTAGGCCCTGGGTACATGGCTCCCCAAGCCCTCTGGTCATGGTGGTGAGTGTGGTCGAGGCTAGATAGAAGTGACAAAGTGGGATCTATGTGATAGCAAGATTGACATGCTCACTCATAATGATTTGATATCATCATAAAGCTTGACTATCTCTAGCTCTGCCCTCCTTAGGTCCTCCTACAACTGTGGATTTGTCGCTAGCCTCATAGCTGATGCCTGCCCACCGAGGTCATCGAGTCAGCTCTAAAGAGCATCATGTACCCTCTTGGCACTCTTTGCTCTCATCCTCACCCCGCCTCTGTCAGTGAGTGTAATTTGCAGCTCCATAGATTGTTGATTCCTTTGCCCGATCAAAGTGGTGATATTGATAGTCCTCTGTACCGCCTCTAATCGTACCTCCTCATAAGTTGTCTTAAGGACTTCCACAAGCTCAAAAATTTGGGCATGTCATCTTGCTAAAGATGGCTTGTAGGTATTCAGGACGCTCCCTTGGATTGGCACGGTCGGGGCCACCTCTGAAATACACTGTAGAATGAATGTAGTTCACTCTTGTGTGCCCACTGCAACCACAAAGTAGTAGAATCATTAGTACTGTATGATATATTAAGGCATATGCATTTATATATATAAATGAGATGCAACAAAAATGTTGAAAAGGAAATAACATAAATAACTCTTGTTCCTGGGTCCCCGACCTGCTAGTGTGGATCATGGGGAGGAGTGATGCTAGGACCTGCGCCTCCTATGCTCACTAATGTTTTTTTCTATGTTGAGGCCAATGACCATTGAAGGTGGTGGTGGTGGTGCCATTAAAACTGGGACAATGCCTAAAGGAGATGAGAGCCTTTGTCGCCGCCTTAGTCTTTATGTCGATGTTCCCGCCGCCCCTCCCTATTGCTCATCATTGTTGCTTCCATCTTCTCCTCCTCCCCTGGTGGTGGTGGTGCCTGTTTATAGAAATTGGAATCCTTCTATGGTAATCTACTGGGAAAATCAGAGTGGGACCATGTCTCAACCACTCGGTCCTAAAGCTGAAATAATTCCCATGTCATCCATGATCAACATCGGGGGTTGATCATTGTTGTTTGCCTCATTGTCACTCACAACGACGTCTGTTATGGTAGGACACCGATGATCACCTAGCCTCATCATGCTCCTAAATGCTCACACGCATGATGGGGGTGTCGAAGGAATAGTCTGTAAATCGAATCACATGACCCGATGCCAATAATAGGGCATGATAACAAAATTAGTGCGGCCAACCAAAAATCACTCGCATTGCATGTTTCACAGTTGCTTCTAGTCCAACACCCATTGCATGTCTCTATATGGTTGCCATCTAACCTGGTCTAACCCCAAGGTATCAAACTGTAATCTCTGAAACTGGAGGTCCTCGTACCTCCACTGGCATACTAGATCATACACATGTTCCATCAATGTACTGGGGGATATCCCTCGAGGATACTCGATTGTCCAGGTGCAAGTAATATGAGAGAATGACCACACTTGTGAAAGTGTATAAGTAGTAAGGCTTGCGTACTCATAATGCACAAACCTGCCTATCTCCTAGTACAGGTGTGCAAGCATGTTGAGACTCAAAGCATAGATGATCTACTGCTCCTCCATCTCTCTGACTATCACTACCATCACCCTCTACACTAGAGGGATCGCCACACAACCATGCTCAAAATAGTGAATGTAAATGTGGTTGGTGTTGTCGCTAGGGTTTGTGTTCCTTACATAGTACTGCAAGCCCTCAAATCGCTCTTGGGCCACGCGTGTCTCATCTAGTGCCACCTATCATCCGTAGATGGGTAGGATGGTGATCTCATACACATCCTCTAGTGTGATGGTCATCTCATTTTTTGGTAGGTGGAAGGTGGTCGTGGATGAGTCCCAATGCTCCATTAGCACCATCAACAGTGGTTGTGATATAACATCTCCAACATAGTAAAGGCCTACCAAAGGCCTACCCATCGAAGATGTGTCCCCTCCTTGGGGAACATACATGGTTCCCAATCACACAACATATAGAGCACGTGCCCACCTTCATGCTCATGCATCTCTAGGTAATCTTAGAAACAAGCAAAATGATTTAAGTTAGATCCACCTACATCAAAAATTTATAGTTTCTACACCAAAATTTCTCTAAGTACGACCTCTAGGATGCAGGCGTGTTGTGAAGACATTTGTGTGTAACACTTCTGTCTGAGGTCTGCCATTGGAGCTTCCTAGACAAAAATGTGCCTAGAAAATGCTAGTGTGGCCGCAGGCCACCAACACACTGGCGGGACACCTTTGCACTGTCGGGATTTCAATGCTAAAAAATTTGAAAAATCTACGTAAAAAGTGCTATAAAATGCATAAAAGAGGGTAATTCAAACTCACCTAATCAAATCACCTCCCTTTGCCATCTCTCAATGTAATTGATTGATCTTGGGCTCCTCAAACTCTCGTCTATGAGGCATTTTTCTAAATTTTCTCTCACAAAATTCAACACATCACTCGTAGTGAATAGTGAAAATGACCCTTCTAGGGGCCCACCTAAGTATATATAGGCCCCTCGGGGCCCATTTTCTCGGTGATCGTGGTCTTGTCATTTTTTCTATTTTTTCTCCACTAAGCTAGGGGCAAAACCAAGAGAGGGCATATACTCACCTCTTCATCATATTTTTCTTTTGAACCACTAGATTTTTCTTGAGCATTCTTCTCACCTTGGCAGCTTTCTTTGATTTTTGAGCTGACCTAAATTTGATTCTTACATAACGAAACTTCACGTCTGATGTTGTGATTTCTCACTGAGCTTGATCACTAGGGGCATCATTGGTACTTTCCTGCTCAACCTTTGTGGCATCTACAATATCCTTTTTGGCACACAAATCTATAAAATTTTCAAATTTTTGGGTTTTCTCTAATGTTCTCTTTTCTACTTTAGTGTAGTTAATTCTTCTCATAAATTAGCTCACTAAAGTGGGGGAAAAATGTAATGTCATAAAATTGCACCCCATGGCAATTTCACATTTATGCATTTGACCCTCACATTTATGGTGCCTAGTGGTGCAGGGGCACCCTAATACACTTTGATGCAAATTTGGGTTATATTGTGAAACTTTGGCTTTTGCTTGATTCATGTAAATAAGGTCCTTGAGATCATTATAGGTCAATCTAGGTCTATTTTGAGTCACTAGGTGTAATGTTGTGAAAAGATGTAAAAAGATGTAAAAGTTGCTAATTGTTGTCAATGTTGTAATGACAACTTTTTGCATATTTGTTAAAAATCAGTTGGGGATTGGTTGGAGTTATAGATATTGTTTTAAAATCATAAGTAGGTGTTGTAAACATGAAACCAAAAGGTTGGAAGGAGTTGGAATGAAGAATATTTTAATTTTGCACATTCAAAACTATTTTTCTTACAAAACTGACTGTTTTATCACGTTGTACGGATTTGTACTTGCTTGTACAACATTAAGGTTGATTGGAGAAGTTTCAGGGGTTTGTTATCTTCACAATTTTTTTTTTAATTATCAAAATCCATTGAGTTTTGCACGAGATATTTCCATTTTTGTGAAAACTATCATAAACCCTACCTAGGGTCCCGGTCATTGGGAGAAATGCCATATCTTGAGATTCCACCATGAGAAAATGATAAAACTTGTAGGAAATTATATCTTGAAATTTTCCACATTCTTGCGAGATTGGGGTCCTTCATTTGCACGTATGAAAGAGATATCTTGGACAGTTTGCTTCACAGTCTCATTGGGACGGTCTAAAACCCTACATTGTGATTGTTTTCTCAATTCCTTGCACTGTCTCATAGAATCTAGTTTGGGGAATGTTATGCCATGTTGTTGAAAGACTGTGAAGGCCAAGGAGTCCATTGGGAGGCCAATTCCATCATTGTTTTCTATTCGCACCATGTTGTAAACAAATGCTTGATTGTCTTTTGTGATGACCTTCATGTTTGAGTGTGAAGACCTTTCATGTCTGAGAAACATTGGAATCCTTCAAAATTATTAGAGTATACTTACACAAGTCACATCCTTCCTGTTCCATGGTGTTTACCCTTCATTTGATGTTAAGTGATTATATGGCCAATGTTGTCAAGAAGCACCAAATTCCTAGGTGACTATTCATGATGATTTTTTGAGTCAAGAATGCTTGAAAGTCTTCAAATGTATTGGAAAGGATTGAAACATTGCTGCCCCATTGTTCCATGTTGCCTTACTATTGTGTTGGTGTGTTTCCTTCCATGAATTCCCTATAGGATAAGTCATCAATGGTGACAAGGTGTACTAAGATGCCTTATGCATTGCTGCCCATGAAACCCTTAAGGAAGTGTATTGGAACAGTCATGTTTTGTTAAGGTTTTCCCTTGCTCTGCACCATTTTGGTATCAGAGCCAATAAGAAGGAAAATTTGAATTGAAGACAAATCAAGATGCCCCCAAGAGTGAATCCAGTTGCTAGAGAGGTGAGGGAGATAAAGGGGAACTTTGCAAGAGAGATGAGGGAGATGAAGGCTCTCTTTGAAGCCAGACTTGCAATAGTTGAGACCAATCATAGAAGAGGTGTGATCATAAGAGATTTGAGTGATTAGGAAGAAGAATGGATGAAGACAATCCAAAACAAGAGGAACCCCATGAAGAAAGAGATGATGAAGAGTTGAGGTTGGAGAGATTGCTGAAAGCACTCTCGATGTATTCAGGTAGTCTAAACAGTGAGGAACTTCTTGATTGGATTAGAGATCTAGATAAATACTTTGAATTTGAAGATGTGCCAGAGGAACAATGAGTGAAGTTGGAAAGAAAAAAATTGAAGGGCCATGCATCCCTTTGGTGGGACTATGTGCAAGATGAGAGAAGGAAGAAGGGAAAAGAAAATATCGCCTCTTGGGATAGAATGGTTGCAAAGTTGAAAGGTAAATTTCTACCTAGTGACTATGCCATTCAATTGTATAGACAATTAAAAAACTTGAAGCAAAAAGACATGGATGTGAAGACATATACAAAGGAGTTCTATAAATTGAGCATTAGATCAAGCCACATGGAAGATGATGTGGATAAGATTGCAAGATACCTAAATGGTCTCAAGTATAGCCTACAAATGAACTAAGTCTCACAAGCCCTAGAACATTGGAGGAATGTTACCAACTAGCCATGAAAGTTGAAGGAAAGTTGAGAAGGAGACAAGAAAAGAAAAGCAGGGGTAGAGGAAGGAGTTTTAGAGGAAGAGGATCATTTTTCGGATTCAAGACAATCACAAGAGAGTCAAGGAGAGACAAGCAATACCCAAGAACAAGCAACAGATTCAAGAGACAGTTTTAGGGGAGGAAGATCAAATTTTAGGGGCAGATTTGGGAGTAGAGGAGGATCAAGTGGATTCACTGGAAAGTGTTACAAATGTAATAAATTTTCAAGCCATCAAGCATGGAAATTCCTTGAAGAACAATCTCTACTTCTTTTGGAAGTGAAAGGAGAAATCAGGTTGCACAAGGTAGAGATGATGTTGAAAGTGTAACTTCTCCACCACAAGTTGAAGAACCAGAAGTTGGAGAGTTTTTGCTGATGAGAAGAACCGTGATCAAAGTTCCCATGGAGAAGGAACCACCATAGAGAAAGTCATTCTTTAGGACTACGTGCAAATGCCAAGGTAAATGTTGTAAATTTATCATTGTTTCTAGTAGTACTGACAATTTGGTTTATGTTGAAATGGTAGAGAAGTTAAAGTTGAAAATATTACCTCATGCCACTACATATAAGGTATCATGGTTAAACAAAGGGAAGCAAGTGTTAGTGAATGAGAAAAGTTGGGTAGAGTTCCACACAGGGGGATACAAGGACAAAGTTTTGTGTGACATCATTCCCATGGATGTTTGCCATATGCTACTAGGTAGACCATGGAAATATGATAGGAAGGCAGTCCATGATGGTAGGAAAAACACCTATGTCATAGAGAAGGATGGTGTCTCTTACACTTTGACACCTTTGAAAGAGGAAAGCCAAGAACAACAAGTGGGATCTAGTGTACTGTTGGTAAGTATGAAGGAGTTTGTACACACCATAGAAAAGGAAGAAAATGACTTTACAAGCATAACCAGACCTAGGACTATTATGACAACAACTAGGATTTGATGAATTTCCTTTAGAGATCCAAGATGTGTTAAAGGAGCATGTTGATCTAGTGGTAAATGAGATCCCAAATTCATTGTCTCTAATCAAGGATAAAATTCATCATATTGACTTAATATTAGGGGTTGGTCTATCATGTAAAGCATCCTATGAAGAATGCAAGGTATCTAGAGCACAAGGTGGTGTCCACAAAGGTGATATTCCCAAACTTGTTTGGATAGTTGCAAGTGGTAGGAATCTGGGTACTAAAGGCAACAAGTTTGATGTGAAGGAAACTGATGAGAGTGAAATTGAGTAGGTGCACATGGAAAGAGTGTCATCCAAGATGGGTTAAAAGTTTTCAAATGTAAGGAACAACAAGTGGGTTGAGTACCTTCAACACTACATTTTCAAGCACAAGAGGAGGAAGGGGTAGAGTCATTAGGTGATTGATATTTGAAGTGGAAGAACATTAATAGTACAAGAATTTCAGTTTCAGAGTGTTGGTATTGAAGCATTCAAGGAAGTATATAAAGATAATGCAGATTTCAAGGAAGTTTCTAAGGTTTGCAAGCAACCTCTTTGCAATCACAGGGTAAAGTGGCTCAATTATCTTATCCAAGGTGATTTCTAGTTTATGACAGGTGCAGTGGGTGATTACACAAAGATTTTAGGTGCTAAGGAAGATGTGAGAAGAAGAAAAGTTGATTCCAAGGTTGAAGACTTGGTTTTTTCTTTGTACCCGTATACAGGTGATATCATTGCAGGTGGTGGGATAGATTCAAAATCATTCTTAGATGTTGGATGTTGGTTTATTGTACTATTGCAGACTCCCATTCAAGGGGACCTTGAATCTTTCCTCTTTGGGGAGTATGGTGCAGGGGCATCCTGATACACTTTGATGCAATTTTGGGTTATATTGTGAAAATTTGATTTTTGATTTGTTTTAGCTTGATTTATGTAAATAAGGTCCTTTGAGACAATTGTAGGTCAATCTAGGTCCATTTTGAGTCACTAGGTGTAATGTTGTGAAAAGAGGTAAAAAAATGTAAAACTTGCTAATTGTTGTCAATGTTGTAATGACAACTTTTTTCATATTTGTTAAAACCACAATTAATAGTATGGAATGGTTTTAAAATAAATAAGTATTAAAGATGAAAACAAAGGTTAAATGAGTTACCGAAGAAGATTTCAATTTCACGTTCAAATTGTGTTTTGCAAAAATTGACTGTTGTCATGTTGTAAAATATTTATACTCTGCTTGTACAACATCGTTGATTGAGAAGTTTATGATTTGTTATCTTTCCATAATTATTTTATTTATTCAAAACCATTGAGTTTTGGTACAAGATATTGCCATTTTGTGGAACTTTCATAAACCCCACATAGGGTCCTACCAATAGGAAAACACATTTGAAGATTACACCGTGAGAAATGATAAACTGAGGGAAATTTTGTTCATATTTTACATTCTTGTGAGATTGGGGTCCTTCATTTTCACATGTGAAAGAGTTATCTTGAACAATTTGCTTCACAGTCTCATTGGGACAATCTAAAACCCTACATTATGATTGTTTGTTCAATTCCTTACACTGTCTCATAGAATCTGGTTTGGGGAATGTTGTGCCATGTTGTTGAAAGATTTTGAAGGCCAAGGAGTCTATTGGGAGGCTAGTTCCATCATTGTTTTCTATTTGCACCATGTTGTAAACAAATGCTTGATTGTCTTTTGTGATGACCTTCATGTTTGAGTGTGAAGACCTTTCATGTTTGAAAAATGTTGGAATCCTACAAGAGTATTAGAGAAGACTTACACAAGTCACATCCCCTATTCCATGATGGTTACCCTTCATTGGATGTTAAGTGATTATATGGCCAATGTTGTCAAGAAGCACCAAATGCCTAAGTGACTGTTCATAGTGATTGTTTGAGTCAAGAATGCTTGAAAGTCATCAATTGTATTGGAAGGATTGAAACATTGCTGCCCCATTGTTCCATGCTTCCCTACTGTTGTGTTGGTGTGTTTTCCTTTCATGAATTCCCTATAGGCTAAGTCATCAATGGTGACAAGGTGTACTAAGATTCCTTATGCATTGCTTCCCATGAAACCCTTAAGGAAGTGTATTGGAATAGTCATGTTTTGTTAAGGTTTTCCCCTGCTCTGCATCACCTAGCTGCGTCTATGATAAGAACCTTATTATTCAAAATTTCACAATTTCAACTCTATAAGGGCCAATGATGAAGTGATAGTAGTTTACCACCTCGTTTCCCATGAAATTATGAGTTGAATTCCTACGTAGTGCGCTAGCATTCACATACTTTCACAAGATCAAATGAGGAATCTTAGAAGTCTTAACCCATGACATGGGTCTCTATGGTAGGATTCTACGAGTTACGAATCTTCTCTCCCATGCAGCTAAATGAAACTCATTCTTTCACTCTCATTTGAATGATTCTCTCATTCTAACTTACTCTTCTTTCTCTTCTTTTCTCCATCTCGTTCTTATGATGAAGCTCTCGCAGACTGAATTCTCTCCAACAAACAAAGCCCTCTTGCAAGCACTCAACATTATGTTTATCAATCTAAGAGGGAGCCAGAACTTGTTGATAATGCTATCTTTCTTTTTTGTCCTTTTGCTAAGAATAATACTTATTATGTCTCTATTTTGTGATACAAGTTCTCCTCCGTAACAAGATTTGTTTTTATCACTTTGGTGTCTATTTCATGATACAAGCTCTCCTTCGTAGTGGGGTTTTATTTTATCACTCTTGTGTCTACTTTACTTTTTTTCTATTGCTCTTTCTATCTATTTGGTTGTTTGTGGAGGTGGGAACACAAAAATAAGGGTTTGATGTGGCAAGCCCCAAAACAACCCCAACTTTTTCCTCGTTCGCCTTGTGTTTAGATTTCACATGTGGAGCTTTGCAAGAGGCTTCGAAGTACTAGACCTATTATAAGTTGGTCTCTCACCTTCCTTGTCATTTATTTGCATTGTCACTTTTTGTTAAATTAATAGCTTAAATAGACCTCTGATTCTGGATAGTTAGCAAATTCTTTTGAGTTTTGTTTGAGGGTTTAAATCACTCTGTTCGTATAAGATACTAGTGTGTCCCAAGGACTCTAGCACGCCATGTTGATGTCTCACTTCCATGTTGTCCTTTGGATGAGAGCTCCCCCTCTATTCCAAAAATATTTGTGATATGCTCTTTCAGTCCCTGAAGTTTTTTGCTTAGCAGTCTTTTTTTCATACATTTTGCAATATCTTTCATCTTGATCTTCTTGATTAAACTTATTAGATAGTTTGAGGTAGTTTAGGGTAGTTCACTCCCTCAAGCTCTTCCTTGACCTGAGAGTCTTTGGGGTAGCGAATCCCCCTTCTCAATAATTCCATAATATTTTATGTGTCATAGATTAAACTTGATTGTGCCACTTCCACACATAAGCTCCTACCCAACCATCACTCTAATATAACATTCTATAGACCCTATTCCCCATTTAATACTGTTGATTGCGAGGATACTGGTTATGGGATGAATTACGTTTGATCCATGAATAATCAAAGCATAATTAATCAACCAATACTCAAATCTCAACAAGATCAGTCAATCAAAATTGAAAGTAAACACTATCAAAAAACCTAACATGCTAAATTTATGAAAGATTGAAAAAAAATATACTCTAATCTATTGAAATTTATCTTGTTGTGGAATTGGTGACACGTTGATGTGGACCGATGACCCTTTCCAAATCCCGTGAGAGTGAGCTTGTTTTAGTCGATTCTATGGAAGAGAATCGATGAAACCATGATGTTTGATGTATGAAAACCTAAATTAAGCTAAACTGAACATGATGCAAGCCAGGTTACCATGATTTTATACTATAAACAATCTAATTATGCAATTGCTAAGCTAATCTAAGCTAATTTAAGCTAAAATGATGCTAAAAGATGAAAACCCTAATTTATTTACAAGCTAAGATGGATGCATGGGCCATTAATGGATGCTCTAAGCTATTATGCAACTAAAAATGAACTAAAAATAAGCTAAATGCGTGCAAATTGAGATTATGGATGTGAGTAAATTCAATAGCATGACTTTGCAATAAAAGATGGATCCATTTGTCTCCAAATATTGATCTATTTATAGGAGAGCAAATGAGGAATGAGTGGTTGAGATCAAAAAATTTAATCAATGGTTTAGGATGAAGGGGATGAGAGGCATGGATCATGGATTCTCATCAACGGATGAGCATGGAAGATGAAGATTAATCAAAGGTTCACAATTACCTCAAACAAACACACTTTTGACCTGCTCACACAGGTCAAAGGTAACTTGCTAAAGAGGTTGAAGGGTTAACTTTCTTTTGAAGCTAAGTGAGTTGATTGGAGGAGAGAGAATATTCCTTAGAATATTCCATTTAGATGAGGAAAAAGGTAATTTTACAAATTAAAACAAAGTTTTAATTGTGCAAAAAGGATAAAGAATATTTCATGGGAATATTCTCTTTGATTAGAGGAATAATTAGTTTAATTGCTAATTAAACAATGTTTAATTTATGCAATTAGGGAATTAGAGGAATTAGAAGATATTTATTAAATGAGATGATTTAATAAATAGGGGAGGGGTGAAATGATATTTAATTAAATAACTTAGGGTTATTTAATTATATAAGATGACCTAGGAGATTAAATTAAATAGTTTGATTTATTTAATTTAATTAGATGAAGTGTTAATGAGAAAAGAGGTGAATTAACCCAATTTAATTAATTAGGCCAAATAGATGAAAATGATTAAATTAATTAGTTAGCTAGGCTAATTGAATTAATTAAGCGAAAAGAGGATGAATAAAGAGGAAATGATGTTAATAAATCTGATTCGAGTGTATGACATTGATTAGGATATTTTTCAGTGTCTACATTTTGTGCCTCTTTGAAGTGAGGTACCTGCTGCTTCGGTTCAAAGAACAACACTTTTCAGATAAAATGTTGTTCTAATCAAAAGTAAAAAAAAATTTACTTTAGATGCCCAACGAAGGATAATATCACCTCGAGAAATCAAGAGAATTTTGAATTGGGTCGATTTCTCGATAAAGGTTCAAAAGCTGCCCCAAGGGTTCAAAAAGGTTCCAGGATGCAAGAATAATGCCAAAAATGCAAAAAATGATGCAGAATTAAGTCCAAATTGGAAAAATTGGTGAAAATGACAAAAGCCCCATTAAAAAGGTTAAATTAGGGAAAAAAACCCTAATTTTCTAGCTTAAATAGATCAAAAAGGGGTCATTTTCAATTTATTTGTGCATTCACACTTAAGAAATTCTTGCAATTTGAGCTCCGACCCCTTGACGAAATGGCGCGTTGTGAGCTTCCCCAACACATCTCTAATCGAGTTTGTGAGTTCTAGCGGCTTCTAGGCGCAGGACCCACCGGTATGTGATTCGAAACTTGATTTGAAATTTGAAATTTTGATGCATTTATTAGGTGTTAGAATTTAGAATTTGGGGGCGTCACAATATAGCGATGCCCAAACTTCAATCGGCGATGCCAAAATGATATTTAGCGACACATATGTCTGGGGCGATGCTTTCCTAGATTTGAATTTATGGTTCCAAATTTTAAATGGCGATGCATTTGTATCTGGCGACACACTTGCCGATTTGAAAGTTAGGGTTAGGATAGGCCAAATTCTAAATCGCGATGCCATCTTGTATGGTGACACATTTGCCAATTTGAATTTTAAAATGCATTGGGTGTCGCTGTTTGAATGAATATAGCGACACATTTATGATTTTTGAGCCAAAAATTTCAAATAACTTCAAATTTTAATGATTTCCTGACGTCGTGGGCTTCATGGATGTAGGAGAGTTTCCCACCATTGATGTCGAGAGAGCATAGGCCCACTATTCTTCAGATTTGTGCTAGGAGCACCTAGGAGAGATCAGATTGTGGTACATTGCATATGCACTTGTTGTGAGGACGCATTTGGCCATGATGACAACATTGTGTGAGAGATGGCACAACGAGACTTCTTCTTTCCACTTACCGATGGGAGAGGCGAAAATGACCCTAGAGGATGTGGAGGATATTGTGGTTTCCTATCCACAGTGATCACATGATTTAGGATCTTGATGCCAGATTGGATGCCTATTTGTAGGTGATGGGGATGGACTAGATTGCGTTAGTCACATCACAGATAGATTTAGAGACATATAGGCGTCACGTGCTGACCTTCAGATTGATTATCGCGACCATCATTTCAAGTTTGGTGGCTCCAAATAGATGCGATCGATTCTTCAATCCAGGTTGGGGCTTGGTTTGACAGAGGATGCTTTATTGGAGGAATCTTTTTGTGTGGGGGCTCATGATGCTAGCCTCCTTGTACCATGATTTGCATGATTTCATGTATTGCGATGGGAGAGCCATTGGTGCTGGTGTGACACTCCTTCATATCTGGGAATGAGAGCATATTGCGGTGCTTCGGTCGATTGTACAGATGGTGGACATGGAGCCAAATGATCCCATCATTTGGAGATATAGAGGTGCCATCATGCTTAGGTGCATAGGACAAATTGGGCTCCCGTACTGGCGACGAGTGATAGATGATATGACCGTGTTTCGTTGGTGGCCATGGCTTCAGATGCCACCATGGTTTGATGACATACAATAGTTATACTTCACCCGATAGACCTGATACATGCAGGGTAGTGAGCATACCATGGTTGAGCGGTACCTTCCAGAAAGAGTGGCCAGATAGTTTGGCGATGTCCAGGACAAGCCTGACAATGGATACAGAGCCATTTTTGCATGATCAGCTAGAGAGGTTCCCACCTGGGGACCGACGATTCTGGTACTAGAGGCCATTGAGAGTTTATGCCAGTTGGTTTCCCAGACTTGGGCATATGATCAGGGTTAGCCTATTGTACAAACCACTCCAATGTATGATGCATGGTTCA
>VDFB02012363.1:0-20258 GCA_007258455.2 Sequoia sempervirens | reverse complement strand
TGTTAGAGGAGCTTCTCTGTGGAAGCTGTTTTGTGTCTAGGTATGAAAACGTTGTATGTAAAAATCATTTCCCCGTGATAGATCTCTGTTTATGATTTTTCTTCTGTGGAAGAAGGCCCCGTTTAACCCTCCGATCATTAAAATAACGAATTTGCACTACATCCAGAACATGAAAAATTATCATTTTTCTATCCTATCCAAATGCAGGAAAGCAACTAGGTGAACAGAAACTAATAAAGACCGTGACACTAAAATTACAGTGAGGACCAGGATTGAGTTGGTGAAGCCCCAGCAGATAACCAATAATTCAAAGTAATCGTTACAATGCAAAAGAGAGAAAAACATAATAATTAACAAAATGCACTGGTTTATATGAAGGACGAAGATTGAAAAACTTACTGTAACCCATAATCCGATTGCCAGGGCCTTCGGCAACGTGGAAATAATCCGGCCATCTCGCCAAGTATGTGAGATAGAACGACATATTGAACTGCCATGGATAATAACACATATCAGAATTATCCTATTTACTCATTTCAAATGTTTCTAAACCCTAAAAATGATAGTAAATTTTTGAAAATTTGCAAATTAGACTAGCAAAATGTGAGTTTTATGGGGAAGAAAAATTTACAGTTTCAGTAAGATGATCCAAATTAACGGAACTGAATCGAAGGAGGTCATCGCAGCAAAACCTACGGATTGTCGTCATTATTGCTTGCGAGAAATGTTTCGTCCTCGGGCCTTGTCTGCGGCTTAGCCTTTCACCTGTAACGACGTCCTTAGTCCTTTCTGTCAAAGTCTGTAATTCGCTTTGGAAATATGTCCCTGAAGGTTGAAAATTGCATACTGATTTGTTCTCCCTCTGTTTAATAAGGAATCTATAATTGGTTTATTTATACTACAAAAGTTGGGAATTTGATTAGAACTTTGGATTAATTTTATGTCATAAAAATGTTTTTGATCAAATTTGTAACATAAAAATGATTTGTTAAATTTTAATTTTAATTTAAGTTCAAGTCAATTTTTTTTCTCTTAGTCATTATTTGTGGATTTGAATTCAAAATGTATGATTTTAGACACAATTTGTTAGCTTTCAAATATTTAATCCCACAAATCTTGAAGATTTGTGCCAACACCTAAGGCTAGAGATACATCATCAAAAGATAATGGCCCAGACTTATAATCAAATAATGGCATGAATTGGTCAATACTTGTGAGTGCATAAACTCATTGTCATCTTTAGGCTTTGCTAAGTCAAGGAGGGTGTTCCCTAAGGTCTATCTAGCAAGATGTAATGAACCTAACTGATCCATTGATCAAAATATCATTAAATCTTATTTATTTATTTTACTTGTGTATCTTGCATATTTTCATTTTCTATTATATTTCATTAATTAAAGTAAAAGAGTAAGTCTACTCGTATCATAGGAAACAAAATCAATCACAATACAATGCTTTGTACGGATTAAATATACAAAAATTATTCATGCTTCCAAATAAAATCTTGTTCAAAACAAGAGACCCATTGGGTCTGATTCTTGTCGGTAAAATATGTAACATGTTGTCTGTTAATGATATTTGCATATAATTGAAAGTAATATACACGATGTCTATTTGTAGACCACTTTGGTCAATACATTACAAGTGCTAATAAATAATTATATAATAGAAGTTTATAGTCAATATGTTGAGATGAGAAGCCTATAACATTTACAAATATTTAGTGTGTTTGATGTTGTATTGATTCTACTTGTTGAAGATGAAAAACCAAGCACTTTTGAAGAGAACAAAGATCATTTCAGCTGCAACTTTGTTTTTGTATTGAATATGTGCAACTCATTGCTTCCTACAAAAACTGTATGAAGGTGGCTATGAGGAGATTGTTTTTGTTTAATATGTAACTAGCTTTAAGTAGTAGTAATACATTTTTTAATTGTGTAAAAGAAAAAAAAATTGAAAGGAATACTCTATTGTTCGTATAAAATTCATTTTATTTTGTCAAAATTCTTAAATTTAGTTAATTGATAGTGAAGTGTAATCGTACCTAACTATAGAATATGTTGATCATTATTCAATGCATCTTGCACCAATTATAAGGTTGTTTTGATTCAATGTGAATTGTCTTTTTGCATAGAAATCTCGTAGGATGAAAACAATAGTTGATTTATCATCAATGTATTCTTCATAGGTAATATTTTGTAACTGAAGAAGCAAGACTTGAATAATAGATTTTTCTGTGGAACAATCTATTATTTTCTTATTATCAGATGTCAAAACTACTTTAAGGTAGTGAGAGTAAATATATGCAACTTGTTGTTTGCATTTAATACAATAAGCAGTCTAATCTTGAAGTGCTCCATATGTATCAAATTTACAGTTGCAACTTGGACAAAAAGCATGAATAGGATTTGAAAATGGATTAGCTATTTTTATGGTTCCATGAATCTGCAATATATAATAGATATATATCATTTTATTGTTTGAGCATTTTTTTAATACTATAGAATTTTAATAGTGCAAATTTACTTACCTCAAATGTTGAATGTAGCAAATTGTTCAAATGATCCAAGGTCCTCTTATTATTCAATTTTCCAATGTATGTTGATTGACATGTACGAAGAATGTTGTCTTTTGCATCATGTTGCTAAATACAATGTTCCTAAATAGCATTATTGGGTTTTCATTGAGATGAACTTGTTCTTCCATTACAAAGAAGTAATGTGCCAAATTCGGATGTATTTGTACCTATATTGTGGACATGGTTTTTATAAGAACATTTTTCTTTACTCAAGAAATATGTTAGGAAATAAAGGTTTTAAATTGCAATGAAAAAACAAATTAGAAACATAGTTGCACCTATGCTTTGTCAAATTCAGAATGTTCATCTTTTATGTCAACAAGATATTGGAAAGTTTCTCTCTTAGTGTCGATCACAATTGCCCCTAAAGACCCACTCGCATAATTATCTTCACTTGTAAGGAGTTGTCTAATGGTGGTGCTTGGTATGAATTTGTAATCTTCATGCATGTGTGGTATGGCTTCAATTGTGCTTGAGTGTATCAAAACCAATATGCAACCACAATCACCATAGTCATAGTAAATTCTAGGTGCAATTTGAAAATCTATAATGCAAATAGTTGTTCCTAGAACTATTTTTGTTTCATGTTGATCCACCAGTTCACCAATTAAATTGATAGTAATTGTCATCTCAACATTCTCATCAGTTAAATCTACATGAAGTACATCTCTTTATTTGTTTGTTTTATCCAAACTAATGTTGTAAGCCACAATGACATCTCCTTCAAATATATTTCCAGCTTTGTGGGAATTAAGTTCTTCAATTGATATTATATCTTTCTTTTTGAATTTTGATCTAGAATGATGATAAGAAATGAATTTATAATTTTGAAGACTAATTTGGAAATTATAATTGAACATAAATAATGTTATTTACCTTTTGGATATTTGTTGTATGCTCTTCTAATTTATTTCCATTCTTTTGTTGGATTTCATTGTTTAATACAAGAAAATTCAAAATGTTAACATGTGCATTCAAAAAATATATTAAGGTTTAAGATACAATTTATGGTTCATGAAACTTAGAACTATGAAACATAGATGAGGATGCATCATTATTATTTAGATTTAATTTTATCAATTATTTGAAACCTTATACAAATTGGATCATGATCACTCCAATATGCTTATGATTTGTAAATACGATATGTTTATGTGTTTACATACACCAAATATGGCCAATTAATGGTTCGAAGAGATGGTTTAATTTATATAATAGAAAATGCATACTACAATTTTGCATATGATTTAAGAGTAATTGTTGTTTGCTATTATCTATAGACATGTCAATGTTAAAATCACCTACAATATATAAAGTCGATGGCAGATTTACATAGGAGAATACTTCATTTGTAATTGTTAGAATTTTTATTAGTGGCGTATTAGGTCTTGCATATAGATTACATATGTTGATTTCATCACTTGTCACAATTATTGTTCTTGTTATAGCCTCTACATTTTTTGTTTTATGTTGCATTGTTTTTTAAATTAATAGATTATTTTTAGTGAAAGTTCTTACACCATGTATATGATATGTTGAGAAATGGTTAAAACTTTGGAATTTCTTATTAAAGTTAGATGGTTGAATATGTGTTTCTTGTAAATAAATAATATCATATGACATTATATCAAGCTCATTAAGTATATCTTCTATATGTAGAATTAGGTTACGAGTATTCAATGTAGATAATAGTAAATATGTATTGTTAATGTTTTGTAATTATTCATTTTCAAATTGCCAATTTGTTGTTGATTGTAGGCATGACATTTCAATAAGGACTTTTTTTCACTTTGAAATGGTTTTGTGTAATAAGTTTTAACAAAAACAATGTGTCAATTGTTTTTGTGAATTGTAGTTTTGTATATGCCAATCCATGTGTGTTTATGCCTGAAGGATCGAATGTTAATCCTTGCATTGTAAGCCCTTGATATTTATGAGTAGTACGAGCACATGCTAGCTATATTGGAAATTGTTTTATAATAGTCAATTTATTTTCATTGTATATTTTTTAATAGGTTTTGCAATATGAAGTATGGGTGTCCAATTTTGCCAATGTAATTGCCATAACATTGTGCTAATCTTTTAGATTGTCGATGTCCAATTTGTGGATCATTAAATTTGATCCAAACAATGCCAAAGTACTATATTTCATGTATGCTTTGAATGTTCCATTTGATCCATTAACAAGTCCATCTTATGTGACATAATTACCAACATACATTTCAAATAGCATATTTGGTTTTAAGAGTATCTGAGATGGTAGATTTATTGTATGGTCATAGAGTGTAATTACATTATAATTGTCATCATATGCATCAATTGTATTCAATAAAATTAGTTCTCCAGGTGTGATTGATAGCATGTTTTGATTGTGTTTGTCGACATCTTTTCCTCTATATAAGAGGAAAGGGAATGTTGGGTCCATGGGTGGTGATCACAAACAATTTTGATTTAAATACTCTAAGTCCTCAATTGTTGGTGAGCCAATTTGGATTCTATTTAGTATGTTAACATTTTTTTCATATTTTTGTTGCATAGTTGATTGCAATACATAGTATTTTATATTTTGTTTCCAAAAAGTTATATGGCATTAATTTGTATAATGTTGGGGAATTTTCAAATACTAGAGAATCTTGTACAAGTTGTACTTGCTAAAGATCACCACAAAAAATGGTATCAATATTTCCAAAAAAGCTAGTATGGACTTGTATTATATCTCATAATCGTCTATCAAGGTAACATAGAAATCTTGCACATACTAGAGAAATTTCATCTATCAAGAGTACGTAGAGTTGTTGATAATGCTTTGATATTGTATCTAATGTTTCAAAACTAAATGGGATGAATTTTGACTTGTTAAATGACGTGTAATGTTAAGTGTATTGTGATTCCACCTATGTTGTATGCTACTGTTCATGTATAAGCAAGCATTAGGGCTTTTGGTTTGTCTGGATCATTATCAATAGATGTGTTGTATATGTGAATTAGGGTTTGATATATGGCTTTTGCAGTAAATGTCTTCCCTGTTCTAGCTCCTATTAAGAACAAGTGTAATGGTGCTTTGTTATTTTTTTAATTTTTTCAATATGATGTCTTTTACAATTTCTTGTTCTTTATTTAACATTCATCTCAATTTATAGTATTCAACATTGTCAATAATTTAAGGATGTTTTGAAATATTTTGTTTGGTTTTTTTAGTTTTATTGTTTCAATATCTTAGAATTGTATGTTATATTGTTCTTTACGCAATGTATGATTTTTAGAAAATATTTCGTTTTGAGTGTGATCATTTTTTGTATTGATTTCATCAATAGCTTTGTCAATGTCACCTCATATGTGGTTGAACTTGTAGTTGTATTTAATGTGATTCCCTCTAATAGTATTTTCATGGTCTAAATAAGCACTATGCCATGCTTTGAAACCATTTATAAGTTTTTTTTCACTAATTATAAATGCCACATAAAGTGGTAATTGTTCTCTACAATGGTTTTCTAAGTCAATATGTTTATTGAAGCTTACAAAATGTATCATTTGCTTCACCTTTACTTTGTAATTTTTGAGCATCTTTTCTATATTCTAAAATGAAATGTGCAAGACAAATGTGCAAAATTGTTGGAGGTCTTGCAAGATATTAATCTATTAATGAATTGGATGTTACATTTTTTTATTCATCTGATTCTTTGTTCAATTGTTTCATTGGTTTTAAGACAAATATTTAGTCATCTTCAATTATTGTATCAATGAATATATATTTTCTTGAGCTATAGTTTAATGGAAGTGATAGAGCAATGTGAGTCTCTTTTTGTGAAGATATTTGTTGTAAATTGAGTAATGCATTACCAAGTTTACTTATCATTTTTATATCATCAATACTATTTTTCTCGTAATCTTTATGAATTCTTTTGAATGCATTTGTCATTGACTTGTCTACTTTTGTCATATAGGAGCTACAATACATTGTTGCACCATATGCATTCAAAACAAATTGTGCATCTGTATTTGCTTTCCATATTTCTAGCAATGTTTTAGAAAATCTATCATTCCATATGTCTGATGGTTTTATTTTCAAAAATATTGTAGGTCTACGGATTGTTGATTTGATGGTAATTATGTATTCATCTTTATTAATATTCATTTCTTCTAGGAACATTTGAAAGGATAATGAATTGTCATAGTTGTCTTGTTGTAAAGTGGAGAGAATTTTTGTTGCTATCAAAATTGTATCTTCTTCATTGTTTTTAGATGGTTTAAGAATTGTAGTTTTATTCATTGGCGGGAGTGGAAAATTATATCAACAAGTTTGTTTTTTTGACTTCTACATTGTTTTGTGTGGTGGTGTTTGTGTATGATAGCTATATCAGGATGTAGATGTTTGGTGTTACAAGTAATGTAGTTGTCTACAAACTGTTCAATAGTTGCATTACTATATTTGCCATAAATTGGTGCTTCTCTAATCCATAAGAGGAAATGATCATGTTCATTTCCGTGATTTTGAAATTTAGTTATAGAGAAATAATATGAAATGGTTCCAAAAAGGGAATTGTTTGTTAATATCAATTTCTTCATTGCATTAATTATATCCCTATAATAACCTGCACATGTGATAGGACCTTTTCTTATCAAATGAATTTTTTTATCTTCATTTCTAGTGTTGTATTTTTGTTGATTTGCTTTTTTTATATGCATGATGCAACTCTTCAAGTGTTTTTATTAAAGGTTCCCAACAGAGTTCAACACTTGTAAATGTAATAAAAAAAGTAGGTGGTCCAAGTTGTCGTATCATTGCAAATACATTTTTTTTAATTGATGCCATATCTTTTGAAATCAACATAGCCAATGTTAGATTTAAGAAAAATTTCTAAATTAGGTTTAGTTTCCATTTACATAGTCTTACCCATATTGTGGATAAGACTTGTTCTATTACTATTTTAATGGCCTTGAAGAATAGATTTGTTGTATGGTAAGAAAAATTTCTATTTGAATGTTGTAATTCTCATTTTGCAATTTTTTGGTATGAATATATTTTTGTGATGTCTTCATCGTGTGGGTTGCTAAAGAACAATGTAGGAAAATTCATTTCTTTAGCATATTTATCTTTAAAGATTCCAATGGGATTATTTTCTTCTACTGGTGCAATTTCTATGATCTTGTCTTGCATTTCATGTATGCATTTAGACTTAGTGAAACCATGTATCAATGTTTCACACGGTATTTCATTTTCTATATTGCTTTCAATATCAATTTCACTTGTACTACCTTCATTGGTTGTATCATTTGCATTATTCAATTGAATAATTGGTCTCCAATCTTTTTTTATTTGAATATTTTCCATTTTGTATGATTTTTTCTTGTATAATTGTTTTAAATATTTCATAATGATAGTTGCACGTACCATTCCTATTTGGTATACAATTTTATATTGTAGTTGTCTTTTAAGAGCAATAGAAATTGTTGACATTTCATTAATAGAATGTGGTAATGCTCTTTGTATAAAATCTGTGTTCAAAGGTGCATTTATAATAGAGCTAGTCAAACCTATTTGAGAATTTTTATATCCTAGTTGTCATATTTGTGCAAATGCAATTCTAAGTGAAACTAGTTGTTCTTCTAATTGTGTAAGAATTGCTACATATTATAATGGATTGCTTGTTTGGATATAATATGGTGTTGCATATTTAGGTAATTTAGATTATTTCAATGATGCTTTGCATTTGTAACAATATAGTTTGTTGATGTAATATGTCTATTTTTTGACAAGGTGTCATACATATGTATTTCTTTTTCTTTCAAATTTGTAATGTCTTTTTTGAAATGCAACATTTGACAAATTGAACATACATATCTAGGTGTATCTTAAACTTGTTTTTTGAACAACTGTATTAGTAATGTTGAATTGTATTTGTTGAAGTTTGTAGATATTGTTATATTTTTGTGTGTATTTATTTCTAAATTTTTCTTAGTGATTTGAACTTATAATCTGGAATATTTTCAATTTGAATGGATGAGGTTATCTTATGTTCATTAGTATTTCTAATCACTTTTTTAATTTGACGAAGTGTTATATTTGAATAGCTATTCATTGAATGCATTTCATATGGTACAAGTGGTTCAAAGTGTCCATGAAGAGGATTTGTATCATGGAAAAGGATAGAGTATGATTCCACATTAGATGATTCATTGAAATGCAAATATTTTTTGTTGTTGTGAGGGACCAAACCTTTATTTATATACCTAGCCATTTGGATGGCCACTTAATACAAAATATGTCTCCCCATAACCCAATTTCAAGTCATTATTTGTAGTTAGCATTGTTGATTTCTACATTATGTGAAAATAAGTTTCAACATCTCATATTTTATATAATTGAAGTAATGTATATATGGATCTACCTCATAGTTATATGACCTAATTGCTTCTAGATTTCCTTCTGAAAGACAATTTAAAAAGTAATCAATTATTCCATTACGTAATTGAATTGATGTGTAACGATTATTAAGTAAGAATTCTAATGAATCAAAAAGGCAATCTCCTACATTGTATTTAAATACATATTAATTCTAAATAGGTCTTCAATTATAAGTCCACAGTCAATATTATATAGTTGAGAGTGATTTGCTAATCTATATTTTTCTACATCTATTATTTATTTTTCTTTTGTTTGTTTATATTATATTTTTCTCTTCATTTTTGTGGAAAAGTAAGAAATGTTTAGTAGTACAAGAAAAGAGGTGTAATGTACATGTTATATATATGAAGTGAATACTTATTGAATTTGTACTTGTATTAATCCTCTAGAATAATAATTTTGTGTGATTGTCTTCTCTTGTTGTTTGAGGTTCTGCAATAGGAAAATGTCATTGTTAATTTCATAGAATTAAAATTGTAACATATGAACCTTATTGACATCATATATTTTTACTTATATTATGCAAAAGTGATATAAATATCTACTAGTGTCTATTTCAATTTTAACATATGATGACAAAAAATTATTTTTTGGTCATATTCAATATTATTATTCTTGGTACTATATACCAATTGTCACAATAGAAAAATTATCATCACAAAATAAGATTATGACTATATCAAATATTTGTCAGTGCAATGAAATCAAAGTTCCTAATCTTCACTATATAATCTTAAGAGTTTTATATTGTCAAACATTTTATTACTAATTGTTTATGGACAAAAAATATTGCACTCTTTGTCATTATTGTATTGTGATAATAGTGATGGTCAATATGCATAAACACTATCTTTAAGAGTAATTTTTGTTTTAATTAATATATTTGACTTGACTTTATATGAACTTGGCAATCCATATTTACATCTATGAGTCTTAAGAATGATTTGACATTAAGTATCTTAGATGTAATGGAGAGTCCATAGCTAAAACTATGCAAGCACATTGCTATATAGAGACCAAGTAATCACCATTTTGTACATTTTCCCTGTATTGATTGCATGAACTACATACTAACTTGATTACTTCAACTAAATCTATTTATGTGGTTCATTATTTGAAGATTAGAAAATTTGATATTTAAATTTATGCACAAATTTGATTCATGTTTGAAATTAAACCACTTTGTATAATTTTGAAAATAGCTATTATCAATTATTTTAAAGTGTTTATATTCAACTCATCATGTTCTATCTATTCCAATAGACAATAATTAAATCTTCTATATAAAGAATATTGTTAAAAAGATGACTATGGTATGCAAATAAATAGATTGGAACCAATACATTGAATTATTAAAACACATGTATTTTTTGTTGCAATTATTAGTAGTTTGTGTTGTCATTGATGTCAACAGATCTATGTCATTGCATTGATGAGTTTGTGGTGATGCTTTGATTAGTTACATTATGTTGTCATTAGTAAGGATTACTAGTGTCAACCTTTAGTGCTGCTTTGATAAGCTTCTATTTGTGGATGTTGTTTGGTTGAGTTGTGTTGCAGTTGGTTTGGTGGTGATGAGGAAGTGTTGAAGATGATGAGAATATGTCTTTGATGCTTGGTTTCCAAGTGCTTTTGAGAAAATTTGAATAAAAGAAGAAATAGTGTGGTTGAGAGGTGTTCTGGCATACAGAGTGATTTTTTGGTTTTGCTCCACATTTCTTTTGTGTTGAAGATCTACTTGTGAAATTTGGATATGTTAATCAGAGGTGTTCAGTGGTTTTATATCCAAAGTTTCTTGTTTTGGATTGTTGTGTAGCGAAAGTTGTGTTCACCAGTGTGTGAATTGTGTATTGTAGTGTTGTCTAGGAGAAATGGTTTTGCTCTGTGTTTCTTCGTAGTTTGGTTTTTGGTACTGTGGTCTTGGAAGTGTGTTTCGATTTATCATATCTATCTTCAGTTGAAGTGGTTTGAAGTTTAGAGCTCTGCAAGTTAGTTTCTTGAGTTACAATATGAAAAAAGGCTAACTAGGTGTACATGATGTGTTTGTTCTTCGGGTGAAAGTTGCTGCAAAGGAATTTGTTGAATTTCAGGGTGTTTGTGGAATATTATAGATTGTGATCAAGTGATGTTTATTTTCTATGAGTTGTCTCAAGATTAGATAAAGCATGTGCTTAATTGTTTAATGGTGTTTACATGGGTTCAACTGACCTTGGGTGTTTACACTAATTGTGAATTTTCTTTGGTGTTTATGGATGTATGGCATGGTGTGTATGAGTGGATTTAGGTTTGAATTAAGGTGTGATGTGGTCCACCTTCATTCCTTTCTATATAAGAGTGAATTTTCACCCCATGTGAAAATCCCCTTTTTTCCTTTATCTACTTTAGAAAACCAAGTTCGGAGGCTTAATTCCACCTAAGCTCGCTGCTTGAATCACACTTGGCACCTGTCTTGAGCATCGATGGAGGCGTTTCTATCAGAGATGCTCACGCGGCGCGCAGACGTCCATGCAACATGCTTACGTCCCTGATAGATTCTTGCATCTAGAGCCTGCAAAGGCATTACACTTCCCATTGGGGGTCGATTTGTAACGCCCTCCTCTGTCGCCCAACCCAAATATGGCCGTTTCCTTTCTCATTCCTTCATAATCAGTCTTTGAACTTGCATTTTGGAGGTTGGATGAAAGATTGGAAGATATCTTCACCACTTTTGGACTCCACCCACAATATTCTTTCAAGCATTGAGCTCGCTCTTGGCAGCTCTAAGAATTTTAGCAAACACTTTACACTTCACAGCAGCAACATCAACACTCCACTACGTCAGTAGAGCAAGTGCAGAACAAAACACCATTGCAACAGAGGCTTGAGTTCCTCTCATTTTCTCCCCCATCAGCCTTGAGTGCTCTTGGTCGAGGTGGTTTTGAATATATTTGTTCAATGGAGGCTTCATCACCTACATGGTCATAAGTGTCTCCTTTCTTCTCCTTACCTTTGTCATTTACTCTTTACTTAATCTCAGTTCTACCACTTTATCGCATTTTGTCCTTTTCTTACATTCTACTAGTTCTTAGTAATCCATTTGCTAGCAGTCATTTAGGCATTTTTTGTGATAAACTTGGTCTCTAGTCTGTACGAAACACCAACGCACCTCTAAGACACCAACGTGTCGTGTTGTCATCCGCCTTTTGCACTGTCGTCCTTTGGCCGAGAGCTTGATAGTGTCATGCGAAATTTAATCTAAAAAACCCAACAATTTTTTTGAATCCATAAATCATGCTAATTAATGCTCCGAGCATTTAGGGTGTAATAGTAACCATCTCCATCCTGCTGCTATAATCTTTATCCATAAATGAAACCACTAATCCTGTCACCAATACTCGATTCACATTTAATGTTAGTCTAACATTATTATTTATAATTAGAGGTAAGGTTAATATCAATATTCCTTCTAATGATAATTATCATCATCATAGAACTTGATGATATTGGTATCCTTTCTTTAAACTATTATGGGTTTTAAACTTGTTAATGTGATGCTATTATTAATATCTCTCACTATTAAACTATGCTCTAAATATCTAATTTACAAGTATCACAATTTAATGGTTACGTTAATGGTATTCTCACAATAATGGTTATGGCACCTTAACCCACATTGAGCAGTTTCTACTTCTATTTCCTGTTGACAAAAATGCCAATACGGTATTGCGATTATTAATATAGTTCCTTGTGACCCAACAATGGTATTTTAGAGTACTAAATAGGTAACTTTTAATGGTAATACTAATAAGATTAATTATATTGTCTGTATATTTAAAAAAAAATTCCACATTTTATCATCTATAGAAAGTTGTACCACTATTAGTACTAAGGTACCTACAGATATGATTATTGATAAGAGTAATATTAAGTCGTTGATCATTAAAACACTCAACGATAATAAGACTTCCTTTACAATTTTATTACTCACAAATAATATCAAATTTTATTCATAATAGAAATGTAAATGTGAAAGTAATATCATGTTTATGCATACCCTCAATAATATCATTATATATTTTTTTATTATTATCATATATTATTTTTAGTTCTTTTATTTAATTCTTATATATACAAATAGTATTTTTTTTAAAAAAATTATTCGTCTTTATTATATACAAAAAAATGTTTACATGGTTCATTTATATATATTCCATTTATTTATTAATTTTCTTGAAAATTTTTATATTATTATTTTTTAAGAAAAAAATAAAAGAAAGATAAATCCTTTTCTAAAGAATGTTAATAGTAACTAATATTTACTTTTACCTTTTTATTATTATTCTCTTTCCAAAGGAAAAGAAATGTATTCTACTTTATTCTTTTACTAAGGAATATTTAAACATGGAAATTCAAATTGAAGTCCCTTAAATAATAAAATAAAACATAAATTATAAGGAAATCATAAAGTAACTAAGTCTCTTATTTTTTGTTTCTTTTATGAGTGGTTTCTCTTGTTTTTAACATCCATGAACTTTTTTCTATGGCCATTCAAGGAGGGAGTGTGGGAGCTAAAGAAATATTAAAGATAAACTAGAATAGCGATAACTTTTATTCAAGAGTGCTCCCACTGTAAATATTCATACGATTAAAATGTTGAACACGGCTAACTCAATGATATACATGTATTTCATTACAACTATAGTGCCACACAAAAATTGATATTCTGATCTATCATTTATGCAAGATAAGGGTGGGAAAGAGTAATAACTAGGACATCTGTTATCATGGTTTTGACCATGCCTTATTCGTTGCCACAACAATGATTTTATTGTAAATTTGCAAACTCTTGAGTTAGCATATGCCATGACAAGAAGCATGTACGAAGAATGACAAAGAGCTTGGTACGAATAGTCTTTTAGTTTACTTTAATAATATTGCAGTGAAGAAAGGTATACGCGGAGGCAACTCCTCCTATGTTCTTTCATTTTCTGATTCATGTTTAATGGAAAACTAGTGGAGAAAATTCCAAGAATGCAGAATTGTTTTATAGAACATAGTTCATCGAGTAAAATGGGTTTAGATATAAAGATATAAAAGTATTTTGCTTTTGGGATAGGCTGTGAATGCTCCCTTTCAAACACATTAAAATGGAAAGTTAGAACGTTGTGCCTAAACCAGAATTAGGAGCGTAATAGAACTTAAATTCCTTCAGGTGAGTTGACATGACATTACCTATCATAAAGAAATAACCACTTCTGAGTGCAATCATACAACAACGAATCTACCACATAACAATGCCCTCTGATAGATATCTTACTGGAATAGACTTACACACCTATCTTAGTCAATTCCTGCATAGGCAGTCGCGACGAGTGGTCTCCCGCACCCACTGTACCATATAAATGATTCATTTATATTTCAACTATCATATATAACTGCAAACATCAGGAAGTAGTTTGAAATTAAAAACACCTATCAACTCTCGAGGTCTTAGAATGTATTGTCATCTAAATGATTTTAAGTGTTTTAGAGGGTTGTGTAGACAAAGCACCAACCTCATTTAATATGCCCCCCTATTATGCCGCTCAAATATCTTAGTCATAATGGTGTTGATACCATTTACTTCTTTAGCTAAGAACCACCACATAATCTGGTGCACTCCTATCAACATATAACTTTAGCCTGCAGACAAATACACTCCAATGCTTAAATTTGAACGATCATGCTAGCACGGGAGCCCTAGTAGATTCTAACTCTCCTCATTTTTCCCATCTATGTAGGGAAGAAGCGTGATGGCAGTGGCCATACTCTCAGGTAAAGGGACGCGATTTGGAGTAGCGCCCAGCAGAAGTCCATACTACCACTTACTCGCCAAGGGTAAAGGATTGAATCTGATTATTTCCAGGCTCAAATTTAAAACATGGAAGTGGCTTCTAAGTGATTAGATCTCACATGATTTGTACTTCCTTCTAAATTATATACATGTGAGGTCAGGTGTCGATAAAGAGATTTCCCTGGAAGCAGGTTTCGATACTGGATCGAAGAATCCATCAAACTCCCTTGAAGTTGTTCTTTTGTTAAACAAATTTTAGCATTTCTCTCTTGACCCATTTTTTTTTCTTAACTCTTTCTCTTTCTATTTTTTTTTTCTTTCCTACATTTCCTGCCTCATCTTCTTCTAGGTAATGGTGGGATGTATTATATTGCTGCCCCCTCATGGTTAGGAGAGCTTCCATTAGTAGTGATGGTGGTGATCAGATGACTCTGAAGACGTTGCAGCTAGGGGTTTGAGTAATATCAATGCTACGTTGGATTCATGGGTCTCGTAATGTGGAACAAGCATACACTGTTATTTGTGTGCAGATTTAATGGGGGTGCCTACTAATACCTTTCGACCTAAACCCCTTTGACTAGCTATGTCATTTCTCCATTTTATCTGTTTACTTATTTATCTATTATTATTATTATTATTTTATTTTTTGAGCAGGTTGATGTAAGAAGAAAAATCCTGCTACAATAAGAGCCTCTATTTTATTAAATCTACCTATTATTACATAGAATTGTTCATTCATCTACATGAGGTAATAGCTATCTTTCTGTTGGTTTACCTAATAGAACCATTGATCTATATTAAGTCATTTTTACCAAGGTAGAGTAACAGATCATGTATATTATCCAACAAAGGGCTCATGGGTTAAATGAAGTATGCATTTATCATTTTGAAAAGAAAGACTAAACATACTTAATCTGCCTCTTATAAGTTTTCCACCCATTCAAGATACTTTCATTTTAACCTTACTCACATAGTTGCCATTGCTCAAATGATAAGTTATGATGACAGTCAGATTTCTAAGAAGTCTACACAATTTATTTTTGAATTAAATGTTCCCTTATTTGAGGGGATGCAGCTAAAAAAATATATATCTTCTTTTCATTGTAACTAAAATCCTCTTTACAATATCAAAACTTTCCATCATGATAACTTGAATACATGACCTTCTAGATAGCATATTTCTTCTCTTACATAAAATTCTTTTTGTAGCTCAAGAAGTAGAACTTACAACATAATACCATTTATTTAGGCTTTCATCTTTATCATATCACATAGAAATACAATAAATGACAAATCACTGTGCAACTTCTTTCTCTCCACCCTACCATAATGGTGTCATGGAGCCTCGTGGGCTCTAGCCATACCCCCGAGCAAGGAAACATGTTAACCCCAAGATGATAAATGGAGTCTTCTCTAAATTTACAAAGGATTAAGGTGTTACAACATCAATTACATGCCTAAAGTCTCTCCACTCACCATATTCAACAATGATTCCTATAAACATACTCACATGATCCTACAACAATAAAACAAGGGAGCAGGGGAAAGTAGGGAAAACTTATCTCTTTTCTTAGGGTGAAGGGATTGAACTATTTTATCCATCTTTCTTCTCCCATCCAAGCCATCTTGATCACTATCTTGCCAAAGAGGTGGACTCCTCTCCTCTTCTCCTTCTTCCTACCATCTTCACTCATGTTCTCCAAGAGGAGAAGTGGGCAATACCCAAATCTTCCATCTTCTTGAGATATATAAGAATCCTCCAAACCTACACTCTTTCCCACAAGTACTCACACATGTGTGAGCCTTGTGCCAATTCCAAGAACTTTTGGGGAGTGGGAAGCTAAGAGTGACAAGTCACTTTTCCCCAGCCCCAACACTTTTTGAATTCATCACATTCATGAATGTGGACTTTTGAGGGGTCTTTTCACACTCCAAGGACAAATGCACATGTCAAAAAGGTTCCAAATCCATAGGTATAGGTCCTAGGGGTCTATTCTTGTTCAAAAACCAAGGAAATTGACTCAATAATCCCTTTTAAAAACCCACAAAAGAATCCATACGAGTTTTGATCTTGACCAAGGGTTCAAACCCCAACCAACTCACATCACATGACCTACAAATGGATTCTACTCAAACATAATCAACCAATCAATAATAAAACCTCAAACCCTTCTAAGTCAAATAGGGCTACACTTAGGACTTCCCAAAGATGTATCTGATTTGATTCCAATATTTATCCATCCTCCTATTTGCATATTTGATTCCTTAACCCTCCAATACATTTACTCTACTTGCTTTTGGGTCTCGGATGGAGATAAATTTATATCCTCAACAAGAAGTCTTTTGATTTGCACTTAATGGTTATCCCTTCTCATGCTAGCACTGTTATCTTCTCAACCTTTAATGTTAATCCCACATCGACTCATTTAATTTCTTGTACAACATAATCAAGCATAGTTAGACATATTAATAAACAACATTCATTGTAAATCAAATCTTTGTAACTTTATTCATGAATCATTTACATAGCTAATTACACTTCCAATGTAATACGACACAACAATTATCTTATTTCAGATTCATCTTATAAGTTTGAATCTCATACAATAATTTGCATGCACATACATCTTCATTAAGTAAAATATGTTCAGTGATATAACATAACGTAAAACTATAAGGTTACTACTAGGCAATTCATATCGCTTGCAGTATATCTAACCATCTATTTAGGAGGAGTATTTAACACTTTATGATTGTATTAGTCACATGCAAAGAGAGGCCTTACAGATAGTCTATCCAGAAAATCTCTATGACCTGCTCTTTCAGATTCTAAAACTCTCACCGTTGTTCCATTGAGGTGATATAGGGTAGTTAACCCTGTGAGGCTCTCTGAATGAAGAGAACTTGTGAGTAGCACATCCCCCTATATCACATTTTGGTGAACTTGACGTGAAGAATAGTGTTCTTCAAAAAACTAGGAATTTATTTACCCCTACTTGGCGGGGTCATAACTTTTGACTCAGTGTTCGGAATTCAGAACCGTTTGCACCGTTGGAAAGGTCTCCTAGAGAACTAGTTCAATCCCTAAAATACTAGTACCTTTAATAGTCAAATTTTAGGGACCGACGCAAGTTCTGACCTCAAATTCTACCCCGGAGACCTCTGAAAACGCGAATTACTACAACATAGAAAATACCAAAAAAAATAGTAATGGATTTAATATATTCTTTTATTGGTTTTGGATCTAGTTTTGTTCAAAATTTTAGTGATGTTCCATTTAATGCATGTGATGGTGACTTGGCTTTGCCCATGTCACTTGGTATCTTTGATCCTTCTCATGAGATTCCTCTTGCTTCAGAGGATATCTTGTTGTAAGAAGATGAAATCATTGATACCTTTCTTAATATTACTCTACCTTCTCTTCATTCCAATGCACTCTCTTCTAGAGATGATGCATTTGTGAATGATGAATCTCATCCTTGCTCTGATGCACTCTCCTCTAGAGATGATGCATTAGTAAATGAGGAACCTCCTTCCACATTGGACTCTCCTTGGATCAATGTTGAGAATGTCCCTTCAAACAACTATTCCACATTTGATCCTATTTGGATCAATGTTGAGAATATATATTCAAATAATCATTCTACTAGTTGTGATGATTTAGTAAATGTGATATATGTCTTCGTTGCCCCTCAAAGGCCTAAGAGACCGATCATTTACGTGACTCCAACTAGTCCTTCTCCTAAGAGGGTTTGTTCTATCGATGGTGTTCCATTTGATGGTGACCCTCCTACTATTCCTATGGCTCCCTCCTATAGAGAGGTAGCCCATACTTATGAGAATAGAATGAATAAACAACCAAGTCTTCCTTTAGCTTCTAAACCTACAACTAAAGCACCTAGTGATAACGATCTTGTTGAACAACCTTGGGTTACTCTAGATAAGATCTCACTATGGGACATGCTTCAGTTTGCTTCGATTTATCAAGGTATGCTTCAGGAAGCCTTGCAAAAGATCCTCTTGCCTTCTTCTATTAGGCCGACATATGCTAATGCGTTGATGGCGTGTATTCATGTAGATTCGCCAAATATTACGTTCTATCCACAAGAGCTCCCGCCTCTAGAAGTACAAAAGCAAGCAGATCCTCTAATGATTATAGTCAATATTAATAAAATTGGCATTAGATGTACTCTCGTTGACGTTGGTTTAACACTCAATGTATGTAGCATTGATCTATTGCCTAAGATTAATATTGAATCATCTTCTATTAATGCTTCTTCTATTGTTATTCGTGGGTTTGATAATGTTGTGTGACAAGCTCTAGGTGCGATAGTATTACCTTTGTAGCTTGGACCCGTTACTATACCCACCCTTGTATATGTTATGAAAGAGAAGCTGCCTTATAACCTTCTCCTTGGTAGACCATGGATTCATGTTGTGGGTGCAGTCCCGTCTACCTTGCATAAATCAATTAAGTTCATCGCTAACAATAAAGTATTCACAGTCAAGGCTGACCCTGATGATATGCACTTATGTGAGATGGAAGCTACTGGTCAGGCTTCGATTGTGCCTACTCTCGTTCCTTCAGTATCTTCTAGTGTGTCGATGTTTACTCCTGTAGTATTTACTACAAAGGATACTCTTGAGATAAATATCCCTAAGGAAGATCCTTATGAAGCAAGGAGTCCTAAGTGTGCTCCTTCTACCTCTTCTCAAAGGAACACATGTCTTGGTGATGATTGGGGTTCTCTAGACTTTACTTAATCATTTGTTGGAGAGTATAAAGTCGACCCGATCCACTTAGACCTTCCGACAAGATCATCCAAACCTGCTATCAGAGATGGTTATTCTCCTGTATTGTGGGATAGGGTGAATGCAAATTGTAATGTTCTTGGTGTTGATCCTCCTGAGGAAGATGATCACACTTATATTCAAGAGGTTGATGTTGGTAGTCCTATCAAGAAGGTTGATAGTGATCCCGTAAAGAAGCATAATCCCCGTGGTCGGAATAATGCCCTCTATGGGGATCCTCCTCCTTTGTCTTCTACCTTTGTATCTTCTTGTGAGCAGTCAAACTATTCTCCACAAGAGAAAGGCTTGCTTCCTCCTCCTCACTCTTTATCTAAGCAATAGCGTATTTTGTTGTGGCTTCTAAAAGCCCACTTAATCACTCTTCCTTCTCCTACATGTAAGAAATCTCATAAACATGATAAAGAAAAACATTTTTTCTATGCATACCATCGAGTGCTTGGTCATTCCTCTAGTGAATGTAATGCCTTGAAGGACAAAATACAACAACTTCGTAATTTAGGTGCCATCAAACTCCCATTTGATTGGTGTACCTGCCTTTACTTTGCATGACAAGTGATATCGAGGTTTACCTCTATCCTGTTCTAAGTATCTTGTATGGTTCTCCTCCCCTGTATGTTGGGGGTAGTGATAACTCATTTTGGAGACGTGTT
>VDFB02012362.1:0-13062 GCA_007258455.2 Sequoia sempervirens | reverse complement strand
CATATTAATTATGGAGCAAAGTGGTAAGTTGGACTTCAAATGATTAATAAGAGTATTTATACCTTGGTTACTATATAGGCTTTTATGTTAGCAAATTTGAGATGGTCTTAACAATCCATGAGTTTAAGTGTAATTTCAATCCTAGAAAGGATGAAAATATTGGAAAATGTACATATTGAGATTTTAAACTAACATTACTTTAGCACGAAAGATTAAACATGAGACAAGAAAACTCAAGGAAGTTAAGTGTCATATGTATGAAAATATCTACAATTCAATATATCATTCAGGATGCAAAATCAACCAACGACCACATGTGAAGTATACTTAAACTTAACACACAAGGTGAATCAACATCTAAAAAGGTACATCTTTATCCATTATCTTCTAATATGATTTGACAAAGAAGTTGCTACCCATCTTATATTTTCTTCCTTCACTTGATTGCAAATACTGTGCATTATCTCATTATTCTATTAAATTTTGTTATAGCCATTAGGTTAAAGAGAATGTTGAAAAAAAACTTAAGAGATTCTATGTAAATACATAATCCTTTTTTTATTGTTCCACGTAATTAATGAGTATATTGGTAATGCTTATGATTGTAAAGCTAAGAGAGGAATTATGGTGATTAGTAGTTATGATATTGTTTCCTCATTGTCTTTGCATTTAGGATAGATATTTTATTTAAGATCTATTACGTAAGCTTATTTTCAAAATACTTATCTCTTTATAATTCTTCCAATATTGTATAATTAGCTAAAGTTAGTGATCAGATTTCTTCTAATCTTGGAAAAATCCTTCCATGTCAATATCAAGCTAACTCTATTTAAATCTTGTAGATTACTTTAACTACATAGTTTGTTATTTATGGAATAAATATGGACTTATTGATCTAAATATGAAAGGAACTAATAATGATTATGCATTTATGTAGACCATTTATTTAGTGAAAAGGTGAGTACATAATGTCCTTATTGACCAATATAGTTAATATTTTGCATAGATTTCGAGATAGCTTAATATCAGTGTGCATAATTAAAAAGTGACATCATCATAGTCATGGGTTCTAATGTTTTATTGTTAAATTTTTAATGATAATCCTCATATAGAGTGTATAAGGTCTCTTATTTATCTTGTTTGAATTGGCAATTAGTAAGAATGAAATTGTATATTAAAGATAGCTTTAAGGAGATTTCTTGAAATATGAATGGAGTATATTTCTAACAAACTTAAATTTCTAGTAGAATGCTTCCAACTAATGGTAATTTGTTACCATAATAAAATTACTTCAATTGAATAATTAAGGTTTTGATTTATTGATTTTTGTATCATATAGTTATCATGGTCAAATGAACTAGTTATAGTTAGACACAATAACTTGATTAGATTATGTGGATAAAGGAATCTTGAATTTTTTGAGTAAATTTCTTAGAATTGGGTATTAACTACCCAAGAGAGTAAACCAATAACCATTGAAATGAGGTGAAACAAAATTAGGTTTTAGGTAAACATGGAAATATTTACATGCAAAAATCAACATCAAACACCTCTTTGAAATGTGTTTGTTTGATAGATTTTTAATTAAGTTTTTGTCCCCATTTCACTTGAGTGGTTGGTAGCCAAAAAAGAACTATCTAAGGAAATTAGACCCTATAAAGGGTTGTGTATCCACTTATGTAGTTATATGAAACATAGACTAGAAACTAGAACTACATATATACTCCTCAATCCTATTCAAAAATGATGTATGTAGGCAGTCTAGTGAATGAAAGATGTTCCTAGTACACAAGATTTCAAGTGTGAGGTTAATGACTTTGTAAGGAATAAAATTTCAACCTACTTATAAATCAAGTAAAACATTCTTGCAAGTAAACTCTTATTTGTAAACTTGAGAAGAAATCAAATATCGTATACTCGGAAGGAATCCCTGATGGATTCACTTGATCTCCTCGAGGCTTACACTAAATTTTGAGTTTGGATTTAAAGATTGTTATGTTAAATTGCATACCCCTATTTGACGATGAACTCGATACACTTTCAATGGGGAAATGTGGTCTTTAGGGAGGTGACTCAAGATTCAAATGATCCTAATGAGTCTAAGACTTTGGCTAGAGAGTATATATATCTTTTATGATAGATGCCTTCATGTTTTGGTTGATGCCTATTTGGAATAGATAGATGAACCTTTGTTCTGCATGAACAAATTCCTAACCCATAAGGTTGGATTCTTTTCTTGAATTTGGATGAATGCATATCTTGTATGGATAGAAATACCTGAGTATACCAATGAATGAATGAACATTTATTAGTTTGAAGACTAAAAATTAGTGGTGTTTTTGGATAAATAAATTTGGTTGTTACATAAATAACTTCAACAACATCCCAAATTACATCACTAAGGCTAATGGTGTAACAAGCAATATAAAGCATGTGGAATAGATAAAAAGGATATTCATTTGGTCTATAATGCATTGAACAAACTAGGTCATGAATATGCAACTTTTTTTCTATATTTCATACTCATAGGTTAAATATGGGTTCTACAAATACTATACCTTCATTTGTATCTTTTTCTGAGGGATGATCCCATAATAGTGGTTTACACTTTCTGGGAGATCCTAATTTTTGCTGAAATCACATATTTTTAGAAAATATAATGATTTAAGCCTTGAAAAGTTTCATTTAAAGGATTCCAATTGAAGAGGGTTTGATCAAACCACATTAGATCAAAACCCCTTGGATAGAACCCTGCTAGTTTTAAACCATTCCTATAATGAAGTCTCCTTTACACCTATCAAAATGTTGATAAAAACCCACTTTTGATTTAGATCAAATGAATTCATTTAAAATTTATTTTTTGTAAGTATGTAGTTCTTATTATAAGCTTCCCAAAATGTATAATTTTAAATTAATTTAATTTGATTATTATATTTATTTTTTATTTCTTGTGAATGTAGGTTTTCATTGAAAATCAAGCTCTATGTTCTGCACATGTGGAAAAATAGCAAATTATCAAAAAAATCCTAAAAAATATCTATGGAGTAGATATTTATGTCCTTGATCCAACAAAAAAAAAAATGAATTTTGATACATACTAAAGAAATTGTGTTAGCAAGTAAAACTATGTCTGAATTGTAACTAGTTTAACTTCAAAACCTAATTAAGACAAAAATATTCAAAAAAACACTTTGAAACCAATTGCATGCACTAGATATCATAGTTACAAATGTAAATTAGAAAAAAATAGAATTTTATCCTTCATAGAAAAAAAGTTGTGTTAGCATGTACACATCATTGTTTAAAAATGGTGTTTACTATTGAAAAATAGTTTTCGGAGGAGATGGAAAAAGAAATGCAATTTGATTCCAATTTTTTTAAAATATATATTTAGAATCTACAAAAAAAAAATCACAAATCATTAGTTTGCATTATCTTCAAATTCCTCATAGTTTAGCAGCTATAGGTCTCTAAAATTGAAGATTTAGTTAAAAAAAATTAGTTCAATGTCCAGTTTGGCCAAAAATTGTAAACCAGTATTGTGGGATCACCCTAAGATGTTAATACATAAAATAAAAAAAATCCTTTGTATGGGTGTCAAAAAGTTATCTCAGTCTCAAGATTTTTTGGTTATTTGGGTGAAAGATTCAAAACAATATGATATGAAATAGAAGAAATCTAAGAGTAATCCACATTTAAATCAAGAATGGAACTAATCCCTTTCCAAAGATAAATCATCTATGAAGGAGAAACCTACTTGTGCACATTCCACTTGAAAATTAGACATGGAGAACATTCTTGTTATAAGAAGGATAATGATGAATTGAAAAATCTTTGTAAAAATAACCGCAATGATCTACCTTGCAAAATGTCTGAATCAACTTCTTCCAAATAATCTAGTAAGGAAAAAATCCTTGATATTTTTTCTTCAACATTAGGTAAAAATATAGGATAATCTCTTTGTGTTTTTACAAGTCTTGGATAAGAGAGATGGAATTTTGGATTTAGGAGCATCTCATCATATGGCATCTTCACAATCTATATTCTCTTCTTTTAAGCCTTGTGGTATGTAACCTATTTTGATAGGTAACAATACATACATGCATGTAATTGGAAATGGATCTATTGATATTTTGGAGGGCACTTTCAATGATGTTTTGTGTGTACCTCATTTCTTAAACAATATTATTTCCATATATTAAATTACCCATAATGGAATAGGGAAGACTTTGAAATTCACTCTTGATTCAATTATCATTACAAAATTTGAGCTAAAGATATTATTTCTACTATTTTGGTTGATCATGCATATCAATTATACACTTTTACATATTTTCTCATGAATATGGCTTTGATCCTTCAGCTATTGATACACTTCTAGTGTGGAACATGATTTTGAGGATAATTTTGGCTACTTGAACTTGGGTATTCTCACTTGTGATCTAGTTCTTAATCCTTTCTTTTCATCTCCTTTATCTACTATTATATTTTATGATGCTTTTATTTCTATGGTCATGGATACTTATGATTTAGTGCAATATATTATACATTATCTTCAAGCTATGACTACTTGTGACTAGTAATTGGAATACATTGCAAGTTTGTAGAGTCCAACATTTTATATTTTTTGGAGACACCATTGATTGTATTCATCTTCTCTTCAATTCAAATTATTCTTCTTTAAAGTTATAAGGAAACATTCAAACCCTCTTATTCATGTTCTCCACATGATCATTCATCATTGTTTTACATGAGTGTTAATACTTTTGAGTAGCATTTGGAGGAGGTATCTTTGTCTTTGGACCTTCTTCTTTATTATTATGTACTAGATTCTATATTTCCATCTTCATTAGTGTGGCTTGGAACACCTAACTTGGTAGTGTTCAAATGTTTTTAGAATTAAAATGGAGACACAAGATAATTTTTCAGAGACTTCATACATCTTGAGTCTTCTTCCTTCATGTTCCTTTTAGGAATGGGAAGATATCATTCGCACATCTTTGTTTTTCTTCCTAAGGGTATCAATGTTGTTTGATGATTGTGGACCATCTTCTACATCCAATTTTGATCATCTACTATTGGTACATATTTTACTTTCAGGGGGGCTCCATGGTCTCTCTTTTTTCTCTCTTATTGGAGGGACTTTTTCCTCGCACATTTTTTCCCATATCATCTTTTAGAGATCCTTTTTTGTGTCTTTTCTCTCTTTTTGGGAGGAGTTTTTCCCCAGAAGTTTTCTCCCTTTTCTATGACTGTGAGAGATTGCATTTGTATAGGGGCATTAGACATGTCCTAGTAGTCAATACCCATCATAATATTTGCATCATTTGCATTTTCTTTCATCTCCCTAAGTTGCACTTAAGGTGGGGTGTTGGTGTGAATGGGGGTTTTTCCTATTTGGTTTAGTGAACAAGGGTTTTTTCTATCTAGTTTGTGAATAGGATACTTTATCTCACTAGTTCCTAGTTAGGAACTTATTCACATATGCTTACATGTTAATTTTACTTAGTGAGTTAGGAATATTTGTAGAAGCATGGATTTAACAAGTGGCCTTATCTTATCTTATCCCTTAAATTTTTCTCATGGCATAGGATTAAGACACAAGTATCATCATCCTAGTATGTCCTACCTCTCACCTTTAGCTATATAGGAAAGGTATCATTTGCACATTGCATCATATGAAGGTATTGCATATTGCACATCATTGATTATAATTTATCTAATATATTTTGCATCAATTATTAAAAATTCATGCTCTTTATTTTAAGTCTTGTAGAAGGTTAGTTTTTTTTTGGTGATCTTGGGAGCTTGATTCCTTGAGTGACTCTAATTGTAATACTTCTTTCATTATTGAAAATGTTGAGACAAGATTTTTTCATGACCATTATCATGGTATTTCTACAACCAAACATTTCCATGAGACCATAATATTAACTAATAGCCTTAACTTCAAATACCATAAACATAGTGACTAGAACCAATAGGATCACAATCCGTTGGATACATTTTAAAATGATGAACTGGTTGATTTTATTTTATTTTGAGATAATATTCAATAATCATATCATAAGAAATTATCTAAATTCAACATTGATGCATATTAATACTTTGAGGATTATGAAGAGTTTTCTTTATTTGTATTAATCCACTAGTTTCAAGGCTATTTTTAAAATTTTAACACCCCAAAAGTGTAGGAAAGATAGAAATTTTAATTCTATATAAAACATGTCTACCTAAGAATTTTTTAATTTAAAAATAAAAAAATTAGAGAGATAATAGGATTTATTATTTATTTATATGACCAAACATTCCTTTCATATAGGAAATATTCATACTTCTCCTTGATATAATAGTAGGATTAGCATCAATAAAAAAATCCTTGATATAGTATAAATCAAGTAATTTCAAATGGTTTTCTTATAGATGAAAATATTGAAAGTACAAATTATGTGTAGATTTATGATAATGAAAAGATAACACCATGTCTAAAAAAAAAGAGCATATTATATATCCAAATATATAAGAGAATGAAATATAAAGGAAAGAACTTCAAACTTCATTAACAAGTATGTTGGTTCCCCAACCTGTATTTCATTGACTTTTAAAGATTTACTAGATCTTATACTCAAAGTCACTAAAGGATTGGCCAAAAAATGAGAGATAAGATTTATAATATTCTTGTTGGAATAATTTCCAGTGTCTCTTATTGGATTCATGACATGAACTAACTACCTCTTGTGGATTCATTTATCTTTGGTGTTTGTATTGGGCATTAACAGGTCGATCTTTTGGTGCAACAATAAACATGTTCAAAAAATGGTATCAAAGTCATGGTCATAGGTTCAAATCCCCTCAAGTGATGTTGAGGGGTGGATTGTTGGACTAATCACCAGTGTCTCCCTTCAGATTCATGATATGGACTAACTGCCTCCCGTGGGATCCATTTATATCTAAAATTTATATCAGGCATTAACAGGTCGATCTTTTGACACAATGACAAACATGTTCCAAAAATTATCCCCTACACTTTAGGCTATGCAAAACCAAGGTGGGTTTCCCTTCTTGACACTAAATAAAAATACATGATAGAATTACCTCATAGTGCCTAGTAGATACGAAACTACATATATATTGACAATGATTTGTAAATATGTGTATATAAATGGTTTACTCCTTGTAACCATTGAAGTCCTTATATGAAGAAATAAAATAATTAAGAATAACTTATATAATTTTAAGATTTGTGATTATCATATTTTTTCATGGGGTCAAAAGGATATGCAAAGACAAATTGGTTCCTACCAAGGATCATAAAGTCAAAACTCTATGTAAAAATTTCCTTAATATTTAACACTTTTGGTTATCATTTTAGAATTATTTCCTTCCAATAGCATGACCAACTAATGGCTTTGTTTATATAATTAAACTTAATTTTCCATCCACAGTGTAAACATTCTAATTATTCTCTAAGAAATATATTACACAATTCCTTAAATAGACACTAACATAGAAAACAATTCAAAAAACCTATATATTCTAGAAATAAATAAGTATTGTTAATATATATTATTAAAATATTTATAATTATAAAGGAAACCTATAAGCTCTCAAGAAAAGATATATTCCCCTTTAGTGCTATCCAAGATTTATAAGGTCCATCTTATATAAAAATTTATTAAATTATTATATTACTATTAATTTTATATCGAATTGATCCTCATTGAAATTTACAATTTTAATTTGTAACTATCTATATCCACATCATAATAGTCTCATCATATTAGTCTCATTTAATAAAGTGTTATCCAAATTCACAAATGTATCATTGCATTCATTTAATATTTTCTTGTACTATCAAGTTCAATTCACTATTAAATGTTATATGCACCCAATTCTAAATGAAGTCTAACTTCTCACATATATATAAAAACAATGTATAAGACATTTATAAAAATTATGAACTTAAATTTGGAGGAAGATAATTTGGATTTATCTAATGAATAATAGTAAAATAAAAAAAGTGAAGGAAATAGACCAACCAAACTATTCAAATATTAATATCGTACTTAATATGAAATTCAAGAATGTATATTTCCTCTTAGTGCTATGCAAGATTTATACTAAGATCAACCTCACACAAAATTGTATCATTATTTTGATATATTCATCATAATATATAATGTGAACAATAATTTATAATATATACAAAATAGGAGATTTTAAAATGGACTCGGAGCAGAATGGATGTGTGCCCCTCGCTCCACCATTGAACCCGCAAGTAATGGTTCTTGTGTTTGTTGTCGATGCATCACACGCTACTGGATGGGTCACGGTAGAGATGGTGCTTTGGCTAACAATCAATTGAATACGCCCTTTAAGGGGTTGTGCATGTTGTTGGTCACGGCCCGCAGTTTACTCAGAACTACCAATGGAGGTGGTTTGGGCAGCGATGGCCCTGTGTCTACAGTGTCTAGCAGAAGGAAGGTTATGGGTGTCGCTCTACGGCCAAAGCCAAGAAGTTTGCGGGTCCCAAGCATGGGTCTTTTGGCGGATTTATCCCAATCAGGAATGCCATTTCAGTGAAGCTAAAAGATGAAACAGTAGAAGAAATTGAGGAGGTTGCTACTGACCTTTCCCTTTGTGGGGTGATCTGCCGGTTCAAAGGTTTTTGGCCTAACCTTCCTCAGCTGCATTCCTGGATCTCCAGCGAATGGGAGCCTTTAATTTCGGGTAAAGTTCATATTTATCCCTTGGCTAAGGGATTTTTTGCAACTAAATTTGACAATGCTTAGGACAGAAATGTAATTTTGTGTGAAAATTTTTTTAGCTAGGAAGATAAATATTTGTTGATGATCAAACCTTGGCACTCTGATTTCAACCCTATTTCTGAAACTTTTAACAAATTCCCGATTTGGGTTAGATTGCCTAATCTCCCCCTTCACCTTTGGCATGACTCTCTTTGGAGGAAGTGGGTGATGCCCTTGGTGATTTTTTGATGGTGGATGAAGAATCTTCTGACATTCTTCATTCCACCTATGCTCGCATACTGGTTGAAATAAATGTTTCAAAAGGGCTACTTGCTGAGGTCCTACTTAAATCTTCTAAAGGCTCTTGGGTCCAATCTTTGGATTATGAAGGGATACCCTTCCGGTGTAGACGATGCTTCAATACTGGACATGCTGTTGCACATTGCGGATTTGAGAAAAAAGCAAAGACAACTACTTGGTGGAAAGGTGCTTCTCAACAACATTATACGGTTGAGAAGAAAGCTGATCAGAATAAGAGTTTTTCAGAGGTGGTTGCTTTGAATCACTGGGTCTTGGGATGCCCCCTCCAGTCTCTTAAATGGCGGGGTCGCTAGGGCAACCCCTATTGAGTCAAAGACTGCCTTTTCAGGTGAAAGTGCATCGGCTTCCCTTTCTGGTGGCTCTTCAGAAAAGTCTTTATCTATGCAAAGGAATCAAGATGAAACTCCAAATAATTTGGCTGTTGGCTTTCATCCTCATGAAAGTAGCGAGCTGGTTTGGCATGGTAAGGTGGCACAAGTGGAAGAAGGTTGGATCACAGTTAAGGGAAAAAAAGATAAATCCTCTAAGCCTTCTTTCGACATGATTCTCCGCTCCCACAAGAAAAGTGTAAAATGTAAATCTTGAATGGTCTTGTTTTGGAGTTGGTCTTTTCGCTTGGCTGCTTGTTGTCTTTTCTGCACCTTGCTCTTTTTGTTAAAGGGTTCTGGGTCCCTTCAAAATCTGTTTTTTCCTTTATCGTCAATAATTTATAATATATAAGTCTGTCAAATTTTAGTATATCCCAATATTCTTGAATAATAATTAACATACTATATCTTTTTAGAAGGTGATGTGGAAGTGAGTCATAACAATAACAACAGCTTCAAAAACATGTTTTTACTTTTTAATAAAAATAATAACAATAGTTGAAATTAAAATAAAGAATTGTATATCAATACATTTGTATTCTAAATTAATAATTTAGGTAACTTAACCAAAAACAATAGCAACAAAACAAAAATAAAGAAACAAAGTATATCAATACATTTTAGATGACTTAGCAGCCAAAACAATTAAATGAAGTCATATATATATATATATATATATAAACAATAGTATAAGAAATTTGTAAAAAATTTGAACTTAAATTTGGAAGAAGATCATATATATGAAAATATATATATATAAAAACAATAGTATAAGAAATTTGTAAAAAATATGAACTTAAATTTGGAAGAAGATAATTTGGATTTATCTAATGAGTAACAATAAAACCAAAAAAAGTGAAGGCATTAGACCAATCAAATTATTCAAATATTAATATCTTAGTTAAATATGAAATTTAAGAGAAGGTATATTTCCTCTTAGTGCTATGCAAGATTTATAATAAGATTGATACCTTACACAAAATTTTATCATTATTGTGTATATTCATCATAAGATATAATATGAGTACCTTCAAGATAGCCTAAGTCAGTCAAATTTTAGCATATCCCAATATTCTTGAATAATAATTAAAGGTGATGTGGAAGTGAGTCATAACAATAACAAAGCTTCAAAATCTGTTTTTATTCAGGTTTTACTTTTGAATAAAAATAATTTTAACAGTTAAAATTAAAATGAAGAAATGTATGTCAATATATCTGTATTCTAAAATAATAATTTAGATAATTTAATCAAAAATAATAGCAGCTAAATTAAAATAAAGAAACAATGTGTATCAATGTGGGAGTATTCTAAGATAGCAATTTAGATAACTTAACAGCCAAAACAATTAAATCAAGTCATAGGTAAAATAAAAGTATATAAATAATGTATAAGATATTTATGTTGGGATATGTAATTTCTCCCACTCAGATGTTATGATCACAATTATTGAATGTAATGTTCTAAAAAGTTATAGGATAAGAATTAAAAAAGGAGAAATATTAAATATTTATAAGTTGGTCTAAGATTTAAATTTGTGTGAAGACCTCTATATATTGAGGTATTTGTAATACCCTATGCATCAATCAAATTGTAAGAATAATCAAGTGATGATCAAAAGAGAATGAGAATGCCACAGCATTCAGACATTTGTAATCATGTAATGAGTTGATGAATGAATAGTTGTGCCACAGCACTTAAGTTTCGATGTGATTGTATATTTCGAGTTCGTTTGTTTATCTCCATCCAACACCATCATAGCGGTGTCAGATCACAGGTCAGTGGGAAAATCCGGACAGACTTAAAAGTTGCAGAATAGATTGTGTGGAGATCTGTAGATCATGGAGTTACCTGTGCAGACTGTTAAGGAGATCGTTGAGATGATGTAAATCGCCACATAAGGGATGAATCGTCGCTGTTATAGAAGAGATCGAAAATAGAAGCTGCCCATAGCTGCCAGAAAGGAAGTCAAATAAGACGCTTGATACAGAGTTGATAGTAGTCGTGTGATTAGCTACAGATCAAGGCATAAAGGTTTGTAGCCATCAAAGAAAAGAATCGAGGGTTTAAAGGATCACAGATTATTGAAGTTGCCATTAAAGTTGCCAAGCAATAACGTCGAACGATGATGCACAGGTCCGAAAGTGTAGAAGATCACAAAAAACAAATGAATGCTGCTTAAAGACATCCATTATTGTTAAAGAAGCTGTTAGGTGGTCACCACTGAGGAATGTAGCTGTCGCAGGAGAAGAGGAGGCCGTTGAAGAAAAGAGCAAGATCGTTTGAAGCGCAGCCAAGGAAGAAGCCGTTGGAATCTGTCAAGTATAAAATAAGAGTTGCGAAGGAGAGAAGTCTACAATGAAAGTTAGAAGACAGGCTGCCAGCATTTTAAGAAAATAAAAATAAAATAAAATTGCTTTAATTGGTGTTCATCATTTTTTAAAAGAGATTTGTAGAAGACAAGATTCAGATTGCAAGAGAAGATCGAAGAGTGAAGGCACGCGAAGCAGGATCGTTATAGCATAATCATAGATAAGTGAAAAGGTAAGGTGAATTTATATCAATTGGAAAGATAGGTAAAGAGTAAAGAAAGAGATGTTTTGGAAGAAGAATTGTTAGAGATTAAGAAATTTAATCAGAAGATTTCAATAGAAAAAATATGATAGTTGATAAAAATTTATAATTTTGAGATTGAATTAGATAAAATTAAAGCAAAAAATGAAGAGGTAGAAGAAAGATTAAAGTAAAGGTTAGAAGAGGAAAATTGTTTACATAAGGCGGAAATATCAAAATTGAAAGAAGAGAATGAATTTATAAGGTTAAAGCCATAAGTTTGTGATGTTTCATGTGGTACAAAAGACTTGTGTTGTGTCATTGACCAATCAATAGATTTGTGTGATATAGTTAAAATTGTTCTTGATGAAGAATATAAAGATAAAGATGATAATGTGTTTGAGTCTACAATTTGGTCAATTGTAATGAAAATAATGTTGGTTTCAAAATCATAGAAATTATGGGATATAAAGGTTAAGGATTAAGAAAGTATGAGCAAGGGATCAAAGAGCCAGTAGAGCCAATAGTGAGGCCAAAGTATGAAGACCTTGGATATGTCAGAAGTAATGGAAATGGTTTTTCAGATTCAAAAAAATCAATTCAAGGAATGCATTGTGTTTAGTGTTCTTATTGTAATAGGAAAGGAAATACAAAAGATATGTGTTGGGATCTACATCCTTGTACCATATGTGATTTGAAAATCATTTAGAAAAGATGTGTTGGCAAAGGATGTGGGAGAATGAATCTATGACATCTGATGCATGCAAATGAACTATGGATGAAGTTATGGATACAATTGGAAAAAGATTAGAGGTATTCTCAAAATGTTGTTAAAATATAAATGTTCATGTGTCAAAGATGATAGTAATCAAGCAAGGTTTGAAGGTTTGATATTTCATTTTCTTGTAAGACATCATGAAAAATAAATAGCTACAAATAGAGAGTTTGCAGAAAAGAGGACTTCTAGATTGAAGTTATGAAAATCAAGGTTTAAATGACTGCTATGACAATTGGAGAGAGTTGAGAGAACGAAAAGATCTGCAGATCTTGAAGATGGTTTGAAATTATCATGCCA
>VDFB02012361.1:0-31465 GCA_007258455.2 Sequoia sempervirens | reverse complement strand
GGTAGCTTCCCGAACAGTGGCCAACCCCATCAAGGCAGTATCATCAACAAACTATAAGTGAGAATGTGGGGGAAAATCTCTGCCCCATCGCCATCCCTGAATGATGCCAAGCTCCACATTTCTTTTCAACAAACGTCCAAGACCTTCCACAAGAAGCAGAAAAAGATACGGAGAAAGAGGATCCCCCTGGCGCAAACCTCTAGAAGCGCCAAAAAGATCAGAATGATCTCCATTTATCAGGACCGAGAAGGAAACTGACGTGACACAACTCATGACCCATTGGATCCACTCCTCATCAAAGCCAAAAGAAACAAGGATCTTCTGCAGGAAAGACCATCTAACCCTGTCATAAGCCTTTGCCATATCCAGCTTAATGAACATGGCCTTCTCATGGGAGTTGTCCATGGAATGGATGGTCTCCGTAGCAATGACAACCCCGTCAAGAATTTGACGGCACGCCACAAAACCACTCTGCTCCTCCGAAATCAACACTTTAAGCCACTTCTTCAACCTCTCATCCATTAACTTGGATATGATTTTATAAGCCACATTGCAGAGAGAGATAGGTCGGAATTGAGATAACCTATGAGCCCCTTCACACTTGGGGATGAGAGCAAGGAAGGTGGAATTCAGGGCATGAAGCATTTGTTTATTCCTTTGGGACTCATGAACAACCGCCAGAAGATCCAACTGAATGATATCCTAGAATTCTTGAAAAAACTCAATCGGGAAACCATCGGGGCCAGGAGCTTTACCCCTCTTCATCTGAAACACAATCCCCTCCAGCTCATCAAGAGAGATCTCTTTCATTAGATACGCATTCGCCTCCCTGGAGACCAATTGAGGAATACAAGAAAGAACCTGTGCTTCCTCAACAGAGCTCCCCTACGAATCCTCCCTAAATAAAGCAGCAAAATACTGAGAAGCCTCAACAGAGATTTCCTGAAATGAGGCAAGACGATCCCCCCTATCATTCACCAGAGCATTAATGGAATTACCATGCCTCCTGTCCTTCACAGAATTGAAGAAGAAAGCAGAGTTTTTATCACCCTCCTGCAGCCATTCAACCCGGGCCTTTTGCTTCCAATAGATTTCTTCCCACAACTCCAATTCCTCAACCACTTTCAGAGTCCTAGCCTCCTCCCTCAGAAGATCCTGAGAAGCCCCATTCTCACAAATCAACCGTGTAATATTATTCAATTCATCCTAGGCAACAACCTTATCATGAAAGATATTACCAAAACATCTCAGATTCCACCTCTTAAGCTGATATTTGACAAACTGAAGAAGCTTGGAAAAAGTGTACATTGTCGTACCAAAAGCAGGTCTCCCAATCCTCTACCACACAGCCACCTAGTCACGAAGAGTAGAATCCCGTAACCACATAAGCTGGAACTTAAAGGAGGGAGAACAAGGCGCCCGGGCAGAAATAATATTAAGCTTTATGGGCCAGTGATCAGAACCTCTCCAATCTAGAATTTCATATCTAATAGACCACAAATCTCCAACCCAATAACAGGAAACCAAGAATCGATCAAGCCTCTTGGCAACACAACTCTCACCAATTCTCCTATTATTCCAAATGAAACAACCATTACTGGGCTGAATATCAATAAGATTTAAATCTGAAATGCTATCCCTGAATAACAAAGCAGAAGGCTCCAACCTAGTAATATCACCTCTTTTCTCAGACAACTCCACAATAACATTAAAATCTCCAGCCATAATCCACGGATGGAAAAGAGCTAAGCTATGAACAAAATGAAGATGGGACCAGAGAAGCTGTTTACCCTGAAACTCAACAAGTGCATACACATTAGAGAGGAGAACACACTCACTACTCTCAAAACAAGAGGCAACCAAGGACATAGAGGATCTAGAGGACGTCCACCAAAGAGGGAAAATATTCCGAGGGTTCCAAAAGCAAGCCACCCCCCCAAAAGCTCCAAGAGCCCCCACAGACTGGCATTCACCATATTTCCATAGCTTAGGTGCCATGTCCAACATATTATCCATAGATAATTTAGTCTCCTAAATAAAAAGAACATCCGGAGAATGATTCCTAACCAAATCACGAACAACTTTTTGTCGAGGGCCACTGTTCAAGCCCCTTACATTCCATGAGAGAACAATCATTTTTGGGGGCACGAAAAATGCGAATCCAGAGTCTTGACTGAACCTGACTCCACCAAAGTTTCTCCAGCTAATTTAATCTTATCCATATCCTTTTTCCTTCCTAGCTTGGAGGTCCTCTCACCAACCCCTTTCTTTAATTCCTTTTGCAAAATACCCAAGCGAGAAGAGGACAAAGAGTTCTTACCCACTTCCATACCTCGTTTCGGGGGCAATGGAGATCCTCCTCCACCACTCTTCATAGCTCCAATAGTAGAATCATGTTCAGCTTGGACAGCCAATTGTTGAACCGTATCCATCTGCCCAACACCAATCTCCTGCACAACCTGCATAGCTTCCAAAGGAGGCCCATCCTGTCCTGTACCCAAGGTTCCTTGATCCAAGTTCAGCAACCCCAGATTCATTTCCTTCTGGTTGAAATTATCCAACACCTCAAACCTGTTAAAAGTGTCATCATCCTGCCTCTCCCTCAAGGTCCGCTCCTGCCCTCGATTCCTATTGTGAGCCTTGACAGGAACGTAACCATCATCACCATTACCATCACCCGGAATAGGCTCCTTCCCCTTATCAACCCTAGGCGGATTGTGAGAAGGCTGAGAAGGCTGAGGCGCCATAGGCTTAGCCCTAGGGCACCTACGCTGCAGGTGACCATATTCATGACAGAAACAACACTGAAAAGGTAGGGTTTCATAATCTAGCTGTTGTACCCAAGTATAGGATCCAACACTCACTTCAATAGAATCTGGCAATGGCTTACTTAAATCAATTTCTACACAGATACGAGCAAAAGTCATTACCTTTTTAAATTGCATTTGCTGTGAAGACCCAATAGGTTTACCGAGCATTGAAGCCACCAAATGCAACACATCATCCCGCCAGCACTCAACCGGAAACCATGGCAACCGAACCCAAGCCGAAATCCGACTCGGTAGCGCCTCAGTCGGGTTGAAGCCAACATGCCATGGTTTGATAAACAATCCCACCTGGTTATAAAAATAGTGACCACCATCAAAGACCCGATTCCGATCCGCCATGCAATCAAAAGAGACCATAAAATAATTGTTCGCAAGGAGCCTAATTTCCATCTCCCCCTTCGGCATCCATGTCTGTTGGGCCCAGGATTCCAAAAATTGCAGTGAAACTCTCAAACCCATGAACTTGCAATAAAAGGAGTGCCTCGAATAGTATTCAATATCATCAGCAAGCATCTCCATCAGAATAATCAATTTCGGTCTCTCTTTGCATCTTTCCAAACACTCATTTATCTTCGTTATTCAAGAACCACTAGCCGGTCCTAGATCATTCATCTCCGTCTCCGGTGAAAATAGTGTATTGTCAAAAACATTCCCACCATGCGCCGAAAGCTTCAAACCACATGTTGATCGGAAATCCAATTTGGGGCTAGCCCCAGAAGTTTCTGCACACGGCACAGCTAAAATCAAAAAACCCCGGCAGGCATGCAAGCCTCCAGGTCACTGGTGCAGGAAAAGGAAAAACCCCAAGGGAAAGATCTAACCCCCTCCACCCAGAAGCCACCGCAGTGGCAGCAAGAAAGCCTCCAGAATAGACAAAACCCACACAGCAGTGGGAGGAACCAAGGCCCCACAAAATGGTCGGCCAACCAAGCAACAACCCCAAGAACACTCACCCTCACCGCAGACCCATGCGGGCAGAGGAGGAGATCAGGGGCCAGGACAGGCTGAACACAGCACAACAACACCAAAGAAGAATCCCTGAAGGTAAGAGGGAGCCCGCGCCCAACACAATGGACGCCAGCCCACACACAGCAAACGCCGGCACAGGAAGAAGGAGCTAGAAGAAAGTTTAGGAGATGAAATCCCCAGCCACAGACCCCGAAAGCAGTAAAAAACCCCCCACAACGCAGCAGCTAATAGGACACAGAGAACGAGCTAGGGCACGAACGCCCTAGCTCAGCTTACAGAGCACGAGAACGCCATCTCATTTGATCCGCTATACAATAGATATAAATATGTGTGTTTATATTTATTATATTTGAATGAATAAGACGTGTTTTAGGGAAACATATTACCATATCTATATATATATATATATATATATATATATATATATATATATATATATATATATATATATATATATATATATAACCAAGTCTATGGCAGCGACCCAAGGCAAAAGAGTTTCACTATCTTTATAAATAAACTTAAAACCATAAGCCCATGCGCCTAGGCGAAATCTACAGGCGGATACCTTCAGTGAGCGTTACAACAACCTAACCTATGACTGGTTGATAACATTAAGCTCGACCCAGACTGTAGAGATAGAGCGGTGACCCAGTGAAAGAAAGAAATAGCAATCACACATACAAATCTGATGAGGAAAGAAAAGATAACCAGAAAACGGGGACGGCGGCCAACACTAGGGTAATAGAGAACCACTCCAACTACATGGCGCCCAATACAAAAGCATAATGAACACATAGACTACCACGCGCAGGAACGATTGAAGGAACGGCCATTGAATGAAACAAAACGGTAACATCATGAACTCTCTTAATTCCTTTGGGGTTCAGGGAATTGCTAAATATTCACTTTAACTCGGTTCAAACAGAGCTATATGCAGGGAACCAAACAAATTCTGCTATAGAGGAAAGTATGGGCGACGCAAGGAAACACTCCCAGACAAGCGTCCCTGTTAAAATTGGCGTATATATATATATATATATAAGGAGGAAGTTGCTGATGCTGAATGAGTTACCTATGCTGGGTTTAATAGCACAGCACAAGAGGAAGATGACTCGAATCTCTAATTAGCAAATTGGCCTTCTCAAAAAAAGAAATCGATAACTAGCCATTCTTCTCTCAGCGCCTGAATTGCAAGGTACAGGGGACAAAAAGTCTACAATTCATTGAGGTCGAATTCTTACAGGAGAAAGATACAACGAAAACAAACACCCTTTTGTACCAAAACAACATAAGACAAATTCGATCTCATGGAGCTATGATTCAATTTTCAGAGGTATGGCGGAGTTAAGCTTATGAATATATGTCAACAACATTGGAAAAATAACAAAATGGAATAACTAAATCAAGCAGAACACCCACTAACGATTTTCAAAGAGGAGCTTTGATAAGTTACAGAAAGTATTACTTTCTAATTGTTTTCAATTCTACAGAAGTAAGCAAGGGAATGCTCAAAATTCTATTCAGCTCTACATTCCAACTAATTGCTTCAAAATAACAGAGATAAAATTTTGAAGAATAGAACCTTGTTGAAGATGATTAGCACAGTTGAAGGTTGATGCCAAGGTCCTGCTCCTCGATTTGCAGCACCCAAATCTTCAAAAACTCCGGAGAGGGGCCCATAGTGAAGCGGGGTTCAATAGTGGGGATAGAAGTAGTCCTCAATGGGTCCCCAAGTGAAGCACCTTAATATCCAATTGCAAAACACTTTTTATCCATAAAATACACAAACTGACAAATCATGTGATGCCACACCAGCGCACCAATAAAACATGACTTAGTGTACCACTATGGGTCTCAAATTTTTTTTGGGCCTTTTTTGGATACCTAAACAAAAAACATGTTGATGTGGCATCATATTGATGATGTGGCCCTAAAACAAAATATAGAAGTACATGAGTTGTCAAATAAACTATTGTACAAAATTGGGAGTGATTTGAAATTTCCACGTAGGATTTTGAGAAAGGAAAAGTCAGGGTGCTCCACTATAGGCATTAGGCCCCTCTCCCCTATTTTAGAAAAAGCAATTCCAATTTCCCCCAAACAATTTTCAGATCAACCCCTTCCAAAAAATTTCCCAAAGATGAAAGCACAAATTTCATGGGAATCAACCAAAACAAAACTTCCCCAATTAACAATCATGAAAAGGCAATTATTTTCAAAAAGAGTAACTGAAGAAGATTCCCTGTTTTTTCCCATTTTTGCCAACTAATTAAATTTCCTGAAACCACTTGTGTTGCATGAAGTTCATGGTCAAAGAGTTGTTTTCAACAGTCCTCAAATGGAAATTCCATTTAATGCTCAAGCTTTTCCCTTCTTCTTTTTTAATTTATTCAACTTGCTTTTTATTTTATAGTTTTTAAATCATAACTTACAATTGCAAACACTTAATTAATTATTTAATATATTTAGTTTATTAATTTAATTTCTCATATAATTTGCTTGCATAATCCTATTAAATTTATTACATATTTATTTAAATATTTCATTTTAAATCACAAGGTTTAATTATTACAATCAAATAAGGATCTTAACAAAATTTATTTAATCCAGGCATAAATTATATAAAAGCTTTTACTTAATTATCCCAAAGCCCTTTGGTTTCAATTATCTTTATCCAAGGTAATAATCAAACAAAGGCACTCACCAATCACATTACTCGGTATCAAACTGTCAAGCCATACCAGACCACAAGCAAAACGAAAAGTAAAACGACCCAACATTGATGAACCAACACAAACTGACCTTACAGACGAGATGTGACATACGGATATTCATCCTCGACGAGGATGATGGCTTAATATGGGGGACACGGTGCTATCTCCAATACAACTATCTTCATTGAGTGTAAGGCACACTCAAACCTGACAATTCAGGTGGAGTTGATGCCTAGTACTTGCAACCTGCAACAAATCACATGGTCGAACATTTGCATAGAGAAAATAGTCAATCACATCGTGAAGGGAAAATCACAGAATTGCAGGGTGCCCTCAAGCAAGTGATGTGACACTGTTCCCCTTCACCAAAGCATGAACTCACAATAACCAGATATCTAATCATGATAAAAATAGACATTTAATAATCACATAATATTCATATCCATGATAACTCACATAGACAATTAAACGAACCTACTAAGCATGGTATCATCACATCATTAGATATAAAAGTTTCATCATAACAGAGCATCAAAATGTCATAATATCCAAATATCACCAAATAGTATCACAATGTCCAAGTATCATCAGACAGAATCAGAATGTCCAAATATCATCAAATAGAATCATAATGTCCAAGTGTAACTAAGTCTCTGTCAAAACAAAAAGGAAAACGGAGGGGCACTACACCACTGATGGAAACCATCTAGCCCTTTAGCTTAGCACTAGGCACCATCACCTGCATGTTTTTGACCCTAAAACTTGCATTGCCACTAGCAAAAATCATCAGGTCACTAAAGTAACACATGGCATCCATCCCTTGCATGTTGTTGGCCATCAGGCCAGTATGCCAATAGTGGAATCTATCTCACTATCAATGAGATACAACTAAATAGTCTATAAGCAGAGCACACTCCTTGATAACTGTCAAGTTGGAGCATCAATAAGCTTATCTTATGTGGATCATCAGATTTATCAATTGGTGATCAACTTAGAAGGAGAGGATTAGTCTATGTCTTAGGGAGTATACACTCTCTACATATTCCCTCATAGAGTCCTTACTCCATTTATCTTGTGTTGCCTTTAAAGTTATCCCTATATCTATCTCAGTTTAGCATTGTGACATTAGAAAGTACCAGGATGTAGATCAAAACACACAATAGGAAGGGTTTTCATCATGGCTAATTAATTTGGGTACACTACCTAGAAGGGATTTCATATATCATGCTCACTATTTAAACTACCTAAACAAAAACACCTCATTTTTTTTAAATTACAATGCAAAACACGATAAATTTTTGGGAAATGCCTTTGCGTATCTAATGGCATCATGTTTACAATGTCATCATAAACACTCTACATAGTATGTGAGGAAGGGAATGAACCAAAAATGGTCTAGGAAAAAATCTATGTTACTCTCAATTACATAGGAAAACTATTTAACCTAGGTGTCTAAACAAAACATTTAAAAAGGGAATTAATTCATGTACAAAATCCTTGCATTAATAATATAATAAAACTAGGTTCTATCAACACGACTAAAAGTTATATGAAAATATATTACATTCATATTTAATGATAGTTGTGCTATTCAATTTTATCAAAAATTAAACTAAAATACTACACAAATTAATCTTTCACAATGGTTGATGTCAATACTCAAAGTTAAAATTATACAACAAATGAAAATTACTATATGTAAACATAACTGTTGATTCTTGAAACTACTAATAATTTAATAATTGATAACTAAGAAATACTTAACTCCAAAAATAAATAGTTTTAATCTTCAAGTTAATTCATTTTAAATATTTGACTATGCTATTATAATTTGAATTTAAAGTTTATTAAGGTATCTAAAGGTTTATTTGTGTATCATTATTATCTTTATTTTTCTAATCACTTATTCCAAAAAAGAAATTTAGTGCAACTATTATTTGTCATCCTCAAAAATTTAACTAAGTTAAATTCACAATAGAAATAAATTTTAACTTTACAAATAAAATAGAGATAGTTTATATATTAATAAATAATCTAACAAGAACTAATTTCCTAAGCTAACTGGCAACTAATTTATGATATCTTTAAATATTGATTATTTCTTTTGTTTTCCATTTACATTTGTAAATCAAATTGGATTTCATATTTATTTTCAATGTTCATTTGTTTTCGTAGATTGATTATTTGATTGCTCTCAAACTGATTGATTGTTGTGGGTTAAATGCTGTCTACAAGCTGAATAATTTGCACATTGGAGAGTTTACAAAGGTTTTCCAAATTTGTTGCATATTAGTGGAAAGGATTTCTAGAGATCGGAATTAGAAATATCTTTAATTTAAGTCTAAGTTATTTATGTCAAATTAATGGTAATTATAAGATAGTCAAGAGAGATAAACTTTGTTGCTCATAACTATATTTAAACAAATAATAGTGTTATTTCTTTGGGTGGGCAAGCCAACATGGGGCCGCAACCCTATGGAATCCTAGACTCCCATGGCCCACCCCCTCAAAGGTATGGGGTGATCTATACAGACCAAGCCCATTCAGCCTAGTCACCGACCTTATTTAAATACATGTTATTTACTTTTATTTTTTTTTAATATTTAATTTATAAATGTTTATAAATATTTTTTTATATAATATTTATTATATATATATAAATTAAAAATAATTATTTTTTATATATAATTTATATAATATTAATTAAATAAATTTATATGTGTGTATAAATGTTTATTATTTTAATTAAATCATGTTTAGGAATTTGAACTTCATATATAAATTTTCACAAAGTTTATATTTATAGGAAGAATTGGGAAACAATGATTTTAGTAATTTAGAAACTAACTAAAGTTATAACTATACACATAATCCAATGTAATTTCTCAACTTTCACAAAACTAATTAGTGAACATGATTCTAAGGTGATAAATATTTGCCCTAACCTATTTCCTTAACTAATTTTTTCTATGTGTATTTCCAATTTAAATTTATGTAACTTTTCATTCTTTAAAATAGTAATACCAAATGGAACTTTATACATTGAAATGAATAATCCATTTATTTACTCCCTATGCAATATTGTAGAAATAAAGAACAAATAACTTTTCTTTCTTTTCATTTTACACAACATAATACATTCTATTCAATTTACACAACAAAACACTATACACATTTCTGTCATAGATTCTTGAATCTTTCCAAGCTCCAAAATGACCCACACAAATCTTCTTTGTGAACCTTAACTTGATGAACTCCAAAGTATTCTTCAACTTCAACACATGGACCTAAACATTAAAATAAACAAGAAAGCAACATGGGCCAATGGGCTCTCCATCCAAACCATAGGGTTAAAAATACAATCCACCCTCGAGCTAGGGGTCACAAAACCTTTCAAGGTGTACACACATATCACACTTCAAACCCACATCTAGCACTTATATTCTTCCATAAACTTACACACAATACATCACTTTATAGGCTTCTACGCCTAACAACATTCTCATTAAATCTATACATACACAAAGGATACTCTCTTGGAATTCTTATTAGGGAGAGTGAGGACAACCTTCTATTCCCATATCTCATATTCCTCCATAATATACACATAAGTGGATACTTATATCCAAGATTAGATGATGTGGGTACTCATACCAAAAAATATAAACCCCCTTAAGGGAGCCACACCCACTCAAACCTCAAACACAAGGAGGACCTAACTCTTTCAAGAGGAGATCTAATCCACACAAAACATACTAACAAGAAAATATAACCTATGAACAAATTCTACCCCACACAAATCACAGAAAAATTTCACAAAAAATTCAACATCTTCTTTCCACATAGATCTCACACAAAAATGGAAACATTCTAAACATTCATTTACAAAAAATTTGAAAGAGGGTTAGACCCTACCTTGAAAATGCTATCCAAAAATGGTAGAGGTTGATGAAGACTGTCCAAGCCTCCTCCTTCCAACCCTTTCTTCCACTACTATTCTTTTTTCCTCTCTCCTCCTAAAAAATGCTCTTACAAAAATTAAATTCTAAAAGAAATCCAAGAAATAATAAGATGTAAATAGCCCTCTCTCCTCTAAAGAAAGAAACATAAATAGACAAAGGAGGAGAAAATTCCTCTCCTAACTACCCAAACCACCAACTAACTCCCATTTTCACCACCCTTTTGGAATGAGAATTTTAAGGGGGTTAAAAATGTATTAAAAGGCGTTTTAAGGTTGAATAAACCCCTTACCCCTATACCTAGCACCTAGGGTAATTTTTAAATTAAAAAAATTAATCACTTCACATAAAAACATAAATGTCTAAAAAATAAAATACTATTAAAAAAACACAAGAAAAATAAAACTCTCACAATAAATGACACATTGAACAACACAAAATACATATTCACAACATTACAAAACACATGTACAACACAAGATCTTTATTCCTCCATATGAATTAAGATCACTATTCACAGGGAAGAGCACAGATGGAACTAACTATGTAACCCCTGAATTCTTTTGGAAATTTACATACCCACTCAAACATAGATTTTATTATATCATAATAAGTGACAATAGCTAAAACATCAATAACTAATTCTAATATATATCAACAATAACATTTTGAAACAGTTATCACTTTTCCAAAAATATTTATCTACAATAGTTATCTACAAAATCACATAAAAACTATATAATTTGACAAACCATCACAAGTGAATATTTAGCATACTAGATCTCATCTCATTAACACTTGCATATTCACAAAAGGTAATCATCCGGTAATCAGAGTTTAATGATAACTAGCAATAATCAATTAAAATCCATCATCTAGACTCAATATCCAATGATAACCAAGACAAATCCATATAAGAATAAGAACATTGACTATGTTTATGAACAAAACCATCATCGACAATACTCTTGTATAATGTCCAAACATAGGGAAAACATGAAAATATTGAGCAAGAGTCATAATATTATCAAGGAGACATAGATCTTCAACAAGGATCACAAAAGGTGGGGTTTCACACCCCCTCTTAAAATTGGACTTCCTCTTGGAAGTCCTCAAAAGGGTGAGGGTATAAATTCCTCATATGAGATGCATCCTCTCATGTGGCAGTTACCTCATTGTATCTATCCAATTGGACTTTGACCTAGTCCAACTCATACTTGCAAAGTGCCAACATTCATTGACCTCGTATGCACATTGGATCCAAGGCCAACTATCCTCCCTCCTCCACCTATAAAGTAGCCCAATCCAAAGCTTAAGTGACATCATGAATGTATCGCATCAATACTGAAATATGAAAGACATGCACAAATGTATGAGAGGCTAGGTGGCAGTGCTAAGTGATAGACTATGGGGTCAACTCTCTCCAATATCTCAAAAGGTCCAATGAACCATGGTGCTAGCTTAGATACTTTCCATAAAAAATAGGGCTCTTATGAGGCCACACTCTCAAGAAAACTCTATTGAATCCACAGAGAAACTATGATTGGTCCTCTTAGAATCAACATACTTCTTTTGTCGATCTTGAGTCTCCTACAATCTTTGCATAATCAAGACCACCTATTGTTCTATCTCCTACACCATCTCGAGACCAATGGAAACTCTTTCCTCAATACGAACCCAACTTAGTGGTGTCCTACAAGGTCTACCATACAATGCTGATAGGGAGAAATGCTTAAAGAACTATGATGACTGTTATTATAAATAAACTCAACTAGGTAATGGCACTCTTCCCACTTTGACTGGTGGTCTATCACATACATATATAGCATATCCCCCAAGACGTGATTCACCCTCTCATTTTTCCCACCAATCTCTAAATGATAAGCAATACTAAAATTAATTTGTGTCCCCAAAAAGCTAAGGTAAACACTAGGTCTCTATCAAAAATGATCCTACAAGGAACTCTATGCAACCTCACAATATCATCAAGAAATACTCAGGCCACTATGGGTTATGTGTAGGTCATCCTAATAAAAGAGAAGTGGGAAACCTTGGTTTTTTGAAAGTCGCTATGATGGCAACATGTCATCTAAATGACAAAGGTAACCCAACAATAAAATCCATGGAAAGGTGTTCCAAATTTCCACTCTGAAATATCATGGGGATATAGTAGTCTTGTCATATGTTGGTGCTTTGGGCCTTAACAATTTGACACTCAATACACTTGGCCACAAACTCTGCTATATCATGACACACACCCGACTAATGATACAACTATTGAAGATCCACATGCATCTTCTTCACCCTTAAATTCACAACATAAGGTGCCCTATGAGCCTCAAATAAAATCAAAGTATGTATATCTCCAACTGAAGGCACATAAATATGTCCCTTATGATGCAACAAACCATCTACCTCAATAGTATATCCTATGTACTTTCTCTTAAGGGCCCTTTGTAAGTGGACTTGCTATTGAGTCTCACAAAACCACTCATCCTTTGGTAACTACTAGAGGATACGATATATCAAATCCAAACTCAAGGTCAAAGACATCAACTCATGCCATCATCTACTCAAAGCATCAGTAACAATGTTCTCTTTACCCCTAATATAATGCACATCAAATCATATTCACATAGTAACTCCATCTATTGTCTCTGTCATGCCTTTAAATTAGGCTAAGTAAAAATATATTGAAGGCTAGAATGATTAGAATGCAACTCAAAATGATGCCCCAAGAGAAAATTTCCCCATCTTGTAAGTGAAAGAACAACAACTACACACTCCTAATCATGAGTAGGATAATTGAGCTCATGGTTCTTGAGTTTTCATGACTCATACATGATCACTTGGCCCTCTTGCATAGGTACTACCCCAATACCATTCAAGGATGCATCAATACACACTATGAACTCCAAATTTGGGTCTATAATTGCTAAAATAGGAGCACTAGTGAGACTCTCCTCGAGAGTCTAAAATGTCCTTTCACACTACTCAATCCAAAAAAACTTCTTTCCTTTTTGCTAAAGAGAAGTGATATGGTGCACAATCCTAGAGAAACCCTCTACAAATCTAGGGTAATAGCTTGCTAGACCCATAAAAATCCACACCTCTAAAATAGTAGTGGGTGTTGTCCACTCCACTATAGGGCCCTAACCTTCAATGGATCCATAGAGATACCATCTCTCAAAATTATATGCTCCAAATACTGAATCTTAGACTAGAAGAATGAACACTTAGCCAAATTGAAATATAATTAGTGTCTCCTCAAAAATTAAAAACCTATCATAAATGCTCCTCATGCTGCTCTTCTATTTGAGAATAAATCAAAATTTCATCCAAAAATATCAACACAAACCAATCAAGGAAATTACAAAATACCTCATTCATCAAACTCATGAACATTGCAGGGGCATTCGTCGGTCCGAAGAGAACTACTTTGAACTCATAATGTCCATATTGGGTATTTAAATTTGTCTTGTGAATATCAGCCTCAACAATCTACAACTAATAATATCTCAAGTTCAAATCAATCTTAGAAAACACCTTAGCTCCCTTAATTTGATCAAACAAGTCATTAATACTAGGGAGTAGATAGCAACTCTTGATTGTTAGCTTGTTCAACTACCTATAATCCACACAAATATGCAAGGATTTTTCCTTCTTAATGAAGATAACTAATGTGCCCCAAGATGAGACATTAGGATGAATATGACCCTTCTCTAAAATCTCCTCCAACTGAACCTTAAGCTCATTTAGGTCTTGAGTAGTAACCCTATAAGGTGTCCTCAAAATTGGCTGGACTCCTAGAACCAAATCAATATGAAAATCTACCTCTCAATTTGAAGGAAAACCACATAACTCAAAATGAAAAACATCTAAAAAATCCGTAAGTATAGGGTGGTTCAACATTATTTTCATTACAATTAACAAGATTTGTAAATTCAAACACATTATCAGCCTCATCTTTACACTCTTCATTAAAAACAACTTCAGCTATATCGCAAAAACCAATTGATTGATCACTGGAACAACACAAATTCTCAATGCCACATGAAATATCACATACCAATTACTTTGATTTCAAACATTCATTTTCTTTTTCCAACAACTTTAATTTTTCTTCTAAATTTGCAATTTTCTTCTTATCATCAAACAACTTCAATCTTTCTTCTAATTCTTCATTCTTTCTTTAACATTGTCCAATTCATCTTCAATTTTACACAAATATTCTGCTTTTTGTTTTATAATCTCCTTTAAACTTGATATCTTAATTTCCATAAATTATTCCTCCAAAACATCTATTTCTTTTTTATCTTTTACCAACCTTTCCCTGAATCAATGATTAAACTCGCCTTGTTTATGCACTTGATTTCGTTATAGTGATTTTCTTCTTTTCACGATTTTTTCAACCTACTTTGAACAGCGATACTTCAACAGCTATGGCTGTGACCTCCAAAAAGTGACTTCTAATTCAGATCTCGGCCTTAATCTTGCTTCAGTCTCCTTTTGACCAACAATCACCCTGTCACTTCTGTAACCCGATCCTCCTAACAGCTGCGATGTCGTTATTTTAGTAAAGACATCCTCCAATATTTTTGCGATATTCTTTACTGAGGGCGGCTTCACCTTTACAATCTGCAGTCTTTTTTATAAAACTCTGCTCCTGTTGCTTTGACAGCAATATTAACATGCTAATACAGTGATGGCGTCATAGCTGCGGCCTCCTTCTCTATGGCAGTTTAATTTTTTATGCGATCTCCTACGAAGATCTTCCTTTTCTCCAAAAAAGTTGTGATTGTAAAAAAAAAAAACCTTCCTTTGCAGGAAAAACAACGATAAACTTGTTAAATTAAAAAACAAGCAAAGAAAACATAAAATAGAAGAAAGAGACACGAATTTTATAGTGGTTCGGAAATTTGTCTACATCCACTTTCAATAGTTAAGGAAACTCTTTTATTAATTCTCAAATTACAATCCAATAATATTCAAGCAACAACAATATTTATAAAATGGTCTCCACTCCAATATATGGAAAAATTAGTGAGAGAAACTTGCCAATTTAGGAAAAAGGCATCCTTATCGAATTGTTTGAGAAACTTTCCAATTTGGGCTTTACCAAACCCAACAAAACTTACCAGCTATATCTTGGAATTTAAACGATTTCCTTTTATCTTTGTGCGATTTTGCAAACAACGGCCTCTTCTAATGGCTGTAGACTTGGGCGACTTTCTTGGGAGAAATTTTAACCTTGATTCAATTGTGAACTATTTTGAATTTCTTTGGCGACTACACATCGTGTTGGTGTAATTAAATGTCTTGTACCTTGTCCTAGGTCATAATTACACCTTAGTTAAGTTTACTTAGGGACCACACAGGAGGTTGTTGGAGAATCTCCACTTTTGGTGGACTTGACATGTCATTATCTCATCATTTCCACCTTTTGTGGACACATCATGTGATTATCTCTCCACCAATTGCGGAGTGATAGCTCTCCATAGTTGTCTCATGTCATAAGATTCTGACACTTGTCATAATCTTATGCCCTTCTATGTTCTCACCTTGGCTATATAACCAAGGGGTCTTTCTCATTGTAAACAATCATAATCATATCATATCAATGACATTGAATACAGTTTATTCTTGTCATAATCTCTCTCTCTTTTCTTGTGCTTTCCATTTGGTCCATAGATCGTGGGTGGCAGCCATAGCCAATTCTAACATGGTATCAGAGCGGGTTGGGTGCCATTGGAGAGTCTATTTTTGAAGAGAGATTCCAGATCTGAGGAGGTTTTGTTCGTGGCTCTTTGTTGCAGGTTCATATCTGAGCTTGTTGGTGCAAATTTGAGCTCACCATTGTGTTCGGAAGGTTCGAGATAGTCGATTTTTCCTTTTGTTTCATCCAAATCGGACATACGAGGCCAAATCTAGGAGGGTTTGAAGCTGAAGAGTGCTTGCCAGATCCAGAAGGTAGCTGCAATTTTGGAGCATTTTGGGTCAAATCCGACCCTTCCATCATGTCCAGAAGGGCCAAAAACCCTAAGATCGACTGTCAATTCATCTGATTTGGAGCAAGTCATCCGGTGAGGCAAAATTTTTTTTGCTCGAGAGCCGTACGGCCCCCAGGTCGTCATAATTACTGCGGTACGATTTTCTGAAAAAAAAATATTATAATATTTTCTGCAAAATTTTATTTTTCCAAATATTGTGTAAAATATTCGCAGTTTTTTATTTTCATTTGGAAAAGTTTTTATTAAAAAATAAAAAATAAAAAAAAGGGGAGCAAAATTTATTTGTAAAAGTTTTATTTTTGGAGTACAGGGTACAGTCTGCAGACTGTACCCTGCCCCCTCAGTCGCGGGCCCTACAAGGCTGCCGCATGGCCTTACGACCACGGCCCCGCAAGCACCAACGGCCAATTTCAAAAGTCCATCAGCATGTGTTCAAAGTATCCGATGGCATTCAACTCCCATCGGTGATCTTCCAAATGCTGGTCACTGTCAATCCGGTGAATAGGGAATACACCAGCGATAGTTCAAAGAACCGGCAATAGCGAATATTCCATAGAAGATTCCTCAAATTCCCCTGAACCCGGTGACGGCCATATAACCGTCATTTTTAATCCAGTTGCAAGGTATATTCCAAGGAGCTGAATATTCTTTTTTGCCCGACGACCGTCAAATTTAACTTCTTCGGTTGCTTCCGTCAGCAATACGTCAGCAGTGCTTTGAAAATTTTCTACCCCTCTCCATTGAAGTTTTTGATTTCATAGGCGAACTTTGAAGCTTCATATCTCGCTCATTTTAACTCCTTTTTTTGAGCAATTTTTTTTGATTTGGGCTAAAATTTCGTGCTCTATGCACTGGTGCAATCAGTTTTTAGTTTTGGTGCCTGGTTTTTCCAAAAATTACAGATTCTCACAGGTGTTGCTGTTTCATCCTCATTTTGGGAACTTCGGGAGCTCATATCTTGCTCCTACGATAACATTTTTGGGTGTAATTTTTTTTGAAAGTGCATGATTTTTCGTGTATTTCTCAGTGGTAGGATCAGATTGATCTCATTTTGTACCAAAAATTGTACTTAATACTGTGGCCTATTTTGGCATTTGTAAGCACTAAGATCAAGTCTAGTTTGTTGTTTTTGGCATCTAGCAACTGTAAACGCACTAAATATAAAGTGCCAAATCAGATATTGCTTGGGGGGTTTCTTGATTGAGTGATTTGGGGGGGTTCTCTTGGTGCATTGCTTTGATCTGTTTGCTTTGCTCTTTCATTCTCATGGATCATTCTAAGGTTCCTTTGCTCACATCATATAATTATTCAACATGGAATCAAAATGCATGGAATATACTAATGACAGAAGGTCACTCTCTATATATTGAAAATAAGGTACCTGAACCTACAGATGATGAGAAAAAGTTGAAATGGATGATCAAACATGCCAAAGCTCTTGGGTGTCTTCGTAGACTAGTTTCTCAAGATTTGTTGTTCCAGATTGAATCATGTAAAAATTCTCATGAAGCTTGGGAAAAATTGAAAACATTGTATGGTACAAAAGATGAAGTAAGAGGCTATCAAATTGATAATGATTTGATGAATCTTGATCCTAAGAACTTTGACAACATCCAGGACTACATCACTAAGGTTAATGATCTAAAAGAGCAATGCAAAGCATGTGGAATTGATAAGAAGGACATCCAGTTGGTGTACAATACAATGAACAAACTTGGTCCTGATTATGCTTCTTTTGTTTCTAGCTTTCATACTCATAGATTGACTATGGGGTCTACATATACTACACCTTCATTTGCATCATTTTCTGAGATGTTGATACATGAGCAACAAAAGCTTATCTCAATGGGTCTCATCAAGACTTCTAAATCTCAGGCATTGTTGGTTAGTCAGGTGAAAGAATCAGAATTAGATAAGAAACAAAAGAAAGCAAAGAATAATCAACATTTAGATCAAGTAAATCCACATCAGATCAATCAAAGAAAAAATCTTCTTCAAAAGGAGAATCATCTAAGAAGGAGAGCCTTTTTGTGCATATTGCAAGAAGGATGGACATGCAGAACATTATTGTTATAAGAAGGATATTGATGAGTTGAAAAATCTTCTCAAAAAGAATCACATTGATTTTCCTTCTAGAATGTCCGAATCTTCTCCTTCTACTTCAAAACAGTCTAAAAAGGATAAAGGTCAAACATCAGGATATAAAGGACAAGCTCTTTGTGCTCATTCAAGTCCAAGATCAGGAAGATGGCTTCTAGATTCAGGAGCATCACATCATATGGCATCTTCACAAACTATCTTCTCTTCATTTCAGCCTTGTTCTATGTCTCCTATCTTGATGGGAAACAATACATACATGAGTGTAACAGGGAAGGGATCTATTAGCATTGGGGAAAACACTTTCAGGATGTCTTGTGTGTTCCTCATTTGACGAACAATCTACTTTCCATTTATCAGATTACACATGGTGGAGATGGGAGAACTATGGAGTTCACTCTTGATTCTGTTATCATTTGAGATTTGGAGAGTCAAGAGATCATTGCTACTGGGGTGGTTGATCATTCATCTCGGTTGTATTCCTTTGCACAGTTTACTTCTGATGATGACAATGTTCCTTTGACTGTTGATCACAACTTTGATTCCGAGGAGACATTTGGATTTTTGAACTTGGGCATACTCACATCAGATCTAGTCCTTGAGCCATGCATTTCATCTCCTCCTCCTACTGTTGCAGTTGATGCTACTTGCGATTCAATAGTTTTGGCTCCTAGTGATTCAATGCAGCAGGATCCTGATTGTCTTCCAGATATGACTACTTTGGATGGCTTCCTAACAGGTATTTCAGACTTGTTTGTGGAGTCTCATCTTGCGGATTTGGAGGACACCATTGATAGCATTCATCTTCTCTTTGATGAAGATGCACCTTCTTCAGTTGTTGTGAGGGAACACTTTGACCCTCTTGTTCATTCTCTACATGATCATTCTTCACAGATTGGCGTGAGTGTGGATTCTTTTGGACAGCATTTGGAGGAGGTTTCTTTGTCTTTAGAGGGGATATCTTTGTCTTTGGATCGTGTTCTACATTCTTCTCTACTAGATGTTGGATTTTCCTCACCAGCAGTGTGGCCTAGAACGCCTGATTAGAGTGGTTCAGCTTTCTGCATCGACATGGAGACACTTGAGCATGCTTTAGAGACATCATCACACATCATCCATCTTCATGACTTCCTGCATACATCCTTGGTTTTGTTTCTTCCCAAGGGGAGGAACGTTGTTCGGTGAGATTGGATCATCTTCAGCATTCAATGTCGAGCTTCTACCATTCTTGCAAGAGACTCAACATTGAGGGGGGGCTACCTTGTCTCTCTTCTACTTCTCTCTTATGGGGAGGTCTTTTTCCTCACATGGGGTTTTTACCTTCTCATTCTTCATTGAGAGCATTTCTATTTTGTATTTCATCTCTCTTTTGAGGGGGAGTTTTTCCCATGAGGTTTTCTCCCTTTCCTCGCTTGTGAGAGATTGCATTGTGTGTACATGGGTACCTAACATGGCCTAGTAGCCGGACCCATCTTGCATTGTTTTCTTTTGTGTACATCTCCCTAAGTTGCACTTAAGGGGTGTTGGTGTAATTAAATGTCTTGTACCTTGTCCTAGGTCATAATTACACCTTAGTTAAGTTTACTTAGGGACCACATAGGAGGTTGTTGGAGAATCTCCACTTTTGGTGGACTTGACATGTCATTATCTCATCATTTCCACCTTTTGTGGACACATCATGTGATTATCTCTCCACCTTTTGTGGAGTGATAGCTCTCCATAGTTGTCTCATGTCATAAGATTCTGACACTTGTCATAATCTTATGCCCTTCTATGTTCTCACCTTGGCTATATAACCAAGGGGTCTTTCTCATTGTAAACAATCATAATCATATCATATCAATGACATTGAATACAATTTATTCTTGTCATAATCTCTCTCTCTCTTTTCTTGTGCTTTCCATTTGGTCCATAGATCGTGGGTGGCAGCCATAGCCAATTCTAACACATCGGCTTTTATCTCTTTGATCCTCTTTACCTTGGCTCTCATAAGCTTAGCACCCTAGATCTTTAATTCGCTTTGATGGTCATGGATGGATACATATCAAGACATAAATTCATAAACCTAATCAATCATACGATATTTTGAAACACATACACATCTTTAACCTCGATTTAGTTTAATATGTTTGGGTTTAGATTAGTAAGATTAATATTAGGCAAATAGTTAATTCATAACTTTCAATTTAGTTTAAAAAGTTTAGATTTTAAATTTCTAAATTTAAGATTAAGAAAATAGTTAATTGATTAGCATCACCCTTCCTTAAACCATCTTCTAACTATATTTTGTAAATCAGACAATTGATTTATTTTAAATTATAGATTAGTAAATTTTAAGGTTAGATATTTATAGCTTAGTAAATTAACTATTGTATTAATCTCGCTGACTAAGTTATTCAGACTTTTGTACCCAAACTCAAGTCTTGTGTCGGTAGTGAGTCCTTCCCGACGACGTCTCATGTGTTGTCCTGTTGTACGAGGTACCTCTATTGCGGAAATTGGAGACCTCTTTACCAATGTTTCTGTCATCTTTCATTTTCCCGCTACAGCACAAACATGGTAAAGCTGTCTTTGAATCAGTCGAAGTCTGAAACTTCCAAAGGAGGCTTTGCGCGTGGACCCGGTTTGATTAATGCCCTTCAGGCTGGAATGGGTTTACTACTGTCGTGTCTGCATTATATTAATACATAAATGGTAATCAAATATTAATACATAAAATAATATGTATGAAATATGTACATACTTTATTTAACATGAACAAAAATTTAAATTTGACATAGTGCAAACTTGTACAAACAATTTACACACTAGTAATGGTTGAAGAACAAAGTAGGATCAAAGACACCTTACAATTGGTCTAGGGTGGAATGTTCATGACCTCCTAACTATTGTAAACATGACTAAGATAATAAATATTAGAATTAAATTACACTTTAAGGTTTTTCTCAAAGATCATAGATCATATCAAACATTAAAATTTTGTACTACACACCATCTTGTACTAGCTCTTGAAATGAAATCTTGAAGGAAGAAAAGTTATACCAAGATTATAACCAAAAAACCAAAGAAAAACCAAATAAATTTTATGAATTTTTTTATAAATTAGTCACACTAAAATATGACCCCATTCAATACATTACAAGCATTTTCCTATGATGTCACCTCTTCACATATGATACATAAACCAACGACCATATTGATTCATGATGATTATCTACCTACTATGACACATTATTTTTTATTAAGATAAGATAGGAAAGGGTCCTAGTACCTTACATTAAAATATAGTTCAAGAAAACCAGCAAGAACCAAATACTATGAAACACATTGGATAACAAGCAAATCAGACTAGGCAGCTAGACAAAAATAACCACAAAATAGTAAAAGAAATAGAGACAAGAAAGAACACCAAAAACTTCACAAAACATAGAAAGACTAGTTCCTAGAGCTAGAGAGAAATAAATACCAATCATTTATCATATCCCTTGGGGTATTGTCCCAATTTATCACTCCTAGAACCTGTTGCTCATCCTACTTTTTAATTTTTTTCTTGGGAAACTAGAAGTCTTCATCTTGTTGATTATTACGCTTCTTCAATTGAGTTTAGAATTTAAGGACACTATTAACATCCTTTCTCATAACCCTATAAATAATTTTAACAAGTTCATTAATTTCTTTCTCAACTTGCACCAATCTATTTTGGTACATTTTCATATACTTATCATACATATTAGCCCATTTTCACCATAATATTTATAGTCCATTCTCCTTCCCTACAACTCTTCCAACTTAGAAACCCTCATTTGAAGATCAAAAATTTCAACATAGTAAGTATTTAAATGTAGAACTTCAATATTTTTTTCCATCTTTTCTTTACCGTTGAATTATCCACATCCTCTTGGTGCTTTCCCAAAATATTATATTTAATAAGAGAATGGTACAAGGAGTCTTCAATGTCCTCTAGAAGAGATTGGATGCCTTCCTCTATAAACCTAGTGTCTTCCTCAATAGCAAAAAAATAGTGAATATCTTGCACAACTACCTTTGTAGCCTCAAAACCCTCATTTTTCTTAGCTACAATCCCCTTACTAGTACCAATAAAATCCTTATCCAAATGATTATATCTTCCTCCCCTATATTTATTTACAACATTCTCGTCATGAGCATTCACTTCCTCAAAATTGACAAAGGTAGTGTCAAGATTGAATTTGGAAGATGTTGACTTAATCTTGACCTTGTTATTACTGGGATTAGAAGGGGAACCTAAATCTTTATATCTCCTTAAGATACATTAATATATCCTCAAGGGAAACCACATGAAAATTTTACCCTTCTTACCCAAGTATAAGTAGGGGTGGAAGAAAAGGAATCATATTTCATAGTTCCTGGATCACCTCAAGATTAGGAAGGCATGCCCTTCTTACCCTTAGAAGTAGGAGTGATAGGTAAAAGGTCATAATCCATGGTTCTCATCTCTTCAAAAGTAAGATTAGAAACATATTCAATAACATATATTCTCTTTTTACCTTTGTTAATAATAGAAGTAAAATCTTAATTGTTCTTTTTTAGCATAGCAAAGGGACTATGGTTAAAGTTTTTAGGAATCAACTTAGGGTCAAGACAACTAAAATTTGAGATAATGACAAGGGTCATAGAGAGATTATACTTGTATAAGGAAAAGATCAAAAATTTGTGAAGGGGAAAAGAAGCCCTATATGTAATGGATTTTTCCATAGAAGATAATAAAAATAAGTTTCAAAAGCTAATTAAATTTTCATGCCTTAAATGATTTAAAAGCAAAAAATTGTAGCCATGGATCATGGTAAACCTACCTTCTAGGGTAAAATATTGATAAGATGGTAACTTATAAGATACCATGGAGATGGAAGAGTAGTTCTAGATATCAAAGTCATTTTTATGTCTAACCAACAATTCCCTTTCCTCCAAAAAATACTCTATAAATTATTGATAGCCAATTTTTCTCAATCTTTGAACCTTGACACCATTGGAATTCAAGCTAGACACTTGCACAATCAACTCCTTAGTCACAACAAACATAACCCCACCAATAGTCATATGTCACCATCACACATTGTTGGACCAAACACACAATTTGATTTTATTGATTATACAACATTTATGAAATCTTTCATATATACTTCTTGTTTTATTAGTTTATGATCTTCATTATTCTGTTTTACCCTTTTGGAGACATCACATATTTTTCATGTGCACTTTCATTAATATATTGGCATAAGTAATATATTATGGATCACTACACTATGTTATTAGGATCTCATATTAGATCATCACATTTTTCCATGAGATTACATTACCATATTCTTTTGACAGTAGTTTGTCTACACCCAAATAATTATCATTGATCTATTTTGTATCATCAATAACTTGTCCCATGATCTTTTTTTACATGTTTCTATACTAATTTATCTTGTGTCTTAGAGCTCACTTGCCCAAATTATTTCTCCATTATCATATCATTTATATTGAGATTCTTTAATGCCATATTATTAATAAAATTATCCTACATTAGGGTTATCATGTACATTTCCTCTTATCACATTAGAGATTTATTGACATATAGGGTGTTGGCAAGAAGTTGAGTCCACTTTTTGGCCAAAAAGTGGAAGTATTTTTCCTGATTTTCAAAATTTGACACATTTGACCTTAAAATTTGAAGCACTTATAGATGAAATCTTCAAAAAAGTCACTAATCATAAAATGTAGTACTCGGAGTCTAGTTTTCAAATATGTAATTTATTTCAATACCCAGATTGTACAAATTGAGTTTCAATAGGCGTTTCTAAAAACCACTATTTAAAATTCATTTTTTTATACCATACCATGCACATGTACGACATCCATATTTTGACCTAAATTATTGTATTTTTCTAAATCCTTTTGGGAAAAGATTTGTGACTCACTGAAGCTTGTTCTCGATATTTTTTTGTAATTTTTTATTGATTTTTTTTTTTGTTAAATTTTTATTAGGCATATTTTTCGTTTTGAAAAATCGTCTTGTATGACATGCATAAGATGACCTAAACTTATCATTTTTAGATTTTTTTTAAAAAAATGAAAATAATTGTCTAAAGTTTGTTCTCACGTAATTCGTTCGTTGAAATGTTATGTTGTTCAAAAGTTATTAAAATATTAAAAAACCCTGATATTTAAAGTTTATGGAGCAATTTCATCAGAAATTAAGTGAAAAATAGAAAAAAAATAATCTAATTGTAAAAAAAATTACATATTTGGAATTTGTATTGTCTCATCTAAAATGGGTTTTAATTTCGTCAGAAAATTCTGCAAAAAAAGTTGTCAGCCATATGTCTAAACTCGATATTTTTCTTTGACATTGTTAGGACCTTCAACTTGCAGGTCAAACCAAGTTGAAGAACTAGGTTTGGATTCCCAAAGCTTTTCCCGAACCAAAATACAAGGCAAAAACCCAACCACAAAGAAAATTCAAATTCATTTTTTTCAAAACGGGATCCCATAATTTACAAAATGTGATCTCGCTTTATAAAATGGGATCTAGTTTCCTAATATTAAATGGCGTGACCGTTGATAGGGAAATGGGATCCCACTTTGTTAACAAGATCTCGTTCCTTTTGTCAACAGGCCCCACATTAAATATTTGGAATGAGATCCCAATTATAATACGGGATCCCGTTCCAAATATAATTTAATGTGGGGCCTGTTGACAAAGGAACAGGATCTCGTTAATAAAGCGGGATCCCATTTCCCTGTCATCAGTCACACCATTTAATATTAGGAAACTAGATCCCGTTTTAAAAAAGTAGGATCCCGCTTTTTTAAAACGGGATCTAGTTTCCTAATATTAAATGGTGTGACCGTTGATAGGGAAATGGGATCCCGCTTTATTAATGAGATCTCGTTCCTTTGTCAACATGCCCCACATTAAATATTTGGAATGGGATCCTGATTATAATACGGGATCCTGTTTGTTAATAAACGGGATCCTATTTGTTAGAACGAGATCCTGTTTGTTTTTAACTGTTTTATTTAAAATTACTGTAAAAAATTACTATGAAGTTTGCAACTTCACATGTATGGCTGAGAGCAGTGAAATTGGGTTATTTTTCATCAACTATTATTTTTATAGGTGGTGAACTTGCATTTTTGATTAATTTCTCAAAGGAGGCATCATGTAAACCATTTTGAAGTGGAATTTTGTTAGTTTTGGGAATTTTGTTAGTTTTGTACTTGCTTGGAGGAACAAAAGGTCTTCAACTTGCAATATGGATTGATTTTTTCAAAGGAGGCATGAAGAAAACAATTTTCAAAGTGGAATCGTGCTAGTTTTCTACTTGTTTTGAGAAACACAAGAGGAAGAATTTTGTCCTTATAGGTCTTCAACTTCCTATTTGGATTGAATTTTTTGAAGAATTTCACTAATGACATTCATTTGTGCTTGATAATTTTATAATCATGCCTAGGAGATAAAGCTCGTAATAAGAGGAGGAAGACATTGACTCCTGAAGAAATTGACGCAAATAAAAAGGAGAGAGAAAGACAACAAGAAAGAAGAATGAGAATTAAATCAATCAAAGATGGGGGAGCATCCAATTCCACAACTATTTGAACATGAAAACATTGAAGAGACCATGGTTGTAGACGGAGCAAATTTGCAAGAAGTCAATTTGGAGAAGAATATGATTATACAAGCAACTCCTACGATGTCTTCAAATCCCTCTTTCAATGCTATGGAGAATGCTTCAATATGCACAAATCCAAGTACATCTTCAAATCCACATGTTAGTGAAATGGTAAATTTGTTTGTAGAAATTTTACAAGATGTTGGACTTAATGATGTTGACATTGATAATTTTCGGAGAGATGAAACTTTTATAGAATTTGTTGAAAATGAAAAACAAAAATCTTTTGTTGAAAATGAAAATGAGAATGATCCTTTTGTTGAAAATGAAAACAAAAACCATTTTGTTGATGAAAATGAAAACAAAAACCATTTTGTTGATGAAAATGAAAATGAAAATCATTTTGTTGATGAAAATGAAAATCATTTTGTTGATGAAAATGCAAATCATTTTCAAGTTGAAAATGAAAATGAAAATGAAGATGAAGATGAAAATCTAGAATGTGATGTTGAATTTAATGAAAATACTTTTTAAAAAATTGAAAGTGGTGTTTTTGATAATCTTCCTAGTCAAATTTCTTGGAGGAAAATAAGAAAACATGAATTCAATAAAATATACAAGCAATTCTTTTATCATAAAAAAATTGCATTTCAATGTCAACTAATGATGCAATTGATGAGAATGCAAAAAATGAGGAAAATAATGAAAAGGTTAGGCTTTTTTGTTCAACCAAAAGGAAAAGATCAATCATTAAAACATGTTATTTCTACTGTTTCTAGTGTCATTCAATCTATTGGGAAAAATAGTCGATCTAAAGATAAAAATGTAGCAAGAAGAGCCATAACAACAACTATAGTTAATAAAACTACTTTGAATAAAAGAATGGTAAGCAATATTAGTGAAGTTTTAAAAATATATCCTAAAACATTGCTTTAAGAGCGGCAAAAAGAAGAGAAAGTATAGAAAATGATCCTATCAACCAATGTTGGAGTTTTAGTGGTTGACTCCCGAGGTTTGATATGAAATTGAATGTTGAAATTAAATCTTTGATCGAAAAATATTGGCATGATAATACTAGTGTTTCATCTAATGCTAGAGATGTTTTAGTAAAATTAAGGGTGGGTTCCAAAGTTCGCTTATCCTCCCAAAACACCCATTAGATAATAAATATAGACTGAATTCTGAGAAAATCTTTGGTGCAGGATTTAATTTTACTCTGGTACAAAATAAGTCAAAGGTCTTTTGAAAAATGTAAACCCTGGTATGTAAAAATTAATAAGCAACAAATATCTTGTTGTTGTAAAACACATGTTCAATTTCATTATTTTTATGATGTTTTTCAATATATACATTGTACCTTGCATTCTAACATGATTATACAGGAATGTGGAATTAATATGCCACCTGGAGCAATAAGGGAGTTTATTTCAAGTTTGTTTTGTGAAAGATCTAATGGTAAATTGTTTTATTTAAGTTCTTGTATTTGAGGACAATGCATTAACTATGGAAATCTTTCATTGTTAAGAATTTGTATGCATGAAAGTGGTGATAATGATTTTGGACAACAATTAGTAGATGTTAAAAGATTTAAGAATGTTCAATATTCTTTAAAAGATGGAAAAATAGGAAAGCGTTGTGATTTAGTTATAGAAAAAGTTAGTGTGCATGCATTCATGAGTGAATTTAAGAATAATATTGTACCAAAATATGTCATGCACTCTCAACATGCTCAATGGCTTGATGGCCAATTTCGTGCATGTAGAAACACTTTTCCAATTGGTAGTATACTTTTAGTGGTTGATTTTGTGGAAAATTATACTCTAGCTCTACAAGAGGAAATTCAATCACAGTATTATAATTCAGTGCAAGTAGCTATGTTTGTCCATATTGTTTATAGACATGCAAATGATAGCACTGAGGATGATAGAAAAGTTTTGAGGGAGTATCATTTTTATTTGAGTGACAACCGATTACACTCGTCAGAGTTTGTTCAACACTGTTTTGGTATATTTTTTAGAAATTTAAGAGAAAGAGAAATCTAGATGAAAGAACACCTCATAAGGTTAGATAATTGTACGGGGAAGTTCAAGAATGCTCGAATGTTCTATTGGTTAAGTAGGGTTCACAAGGAACTTAATGTCCAACATGTATGGAGTTTTTTGAAGTTGGGCATGGTAAAGGAGAACATGATGGAGTTGGTGTGTGTGTCAAAAGAATTCTCGCTAGAGAACAATTAAAATTCGAGGATACAGTAAAATTTAAATATGCACGTGGGATTGTGGATTGATGTAATACAAGATTATTTGTGCATGGTTCGAGTGAGTACTCTATAGTTCATCGATTCTTTTGGTTGGTTGAAGAAGAGAACATTGTACTTAGAGTTGACTATGAGACAATCAGTGGATCTACTAAATGGCACTCATTTAGGAGTTCGACAGCAAGCACATGGACTATCTGGAAAAGGGAGCTTGCATGTTTTTTCTAGTTTTGTATCTCAAGAGATTGGGAAGCATGTGAAAATACAGAATGGGTTGAATAGTGGGAGCAAATATCATTGACACCTACACAAGCACATGATGAATATGAAAGAACTATTGAAGAAAATGATCAAGTGTTTGCATCTAAAGACTATGACCGTGTTTTAGACCTTGTACAAGAAGGTAATTTAATTCAATTTATTTCATTTTATTTCTCTTTATTAAGTTATTTTGTGATAATAAATTATTTATATGGATATGCGCAAGTTATTAAATCAATTTTTGTTTGCAGGACATGTGTATGTCGTTGTTGCACCTAAGGGGAATGAAGAGCAAATAGAATATTGGTTGGCTCTTTGTGTGGAGACTAAACATAAGTTGATAGCACCTCGAGAAGATGATGATGGCTATCATTATCCAATAGGTACGGTGATCCCCTTAAGACATCCCCTTTAGCAAATTTTGATAACAAATTTTTGATCCTCTTAAGCTCAATTTTTTAGAAGTCTTTGATCCCCTTAAGAAAATTTTGAGAACTTATTTGATGATGGTTTTCATGTTTTCCAATAGGATCAGTGGTCATTGTTGGCACTTGGCTATGAAAATACCTGACAAGGAAGAATGGTCTACCTACATTCAAAGATTATGAAACACATAAAAAGATTATACATTATTCACATTTGGTGGTGGCAACAAATATAAGACTAGATCGGTATCGTGGAAGACCTGCAAATAAAGTGCTATGGACAATTTTTATGGAAGAGCATGAGACAATCATAGATGCATTGCAAAAAAGAGAGGATGCAGATGGTACAATGGAATAAGTAAATACAAGTAAATATAGTTTTAGTTTTATATTGTCCTTTTAAATAGATTAAATACATGTTTTGATATTGGTCAAGTGTGTTATTAGTTGAAATTGATTTAAATTTCCGTTTTATTGATCCTTAAGCCATAATCAGAAAAATGATCTAGTCCATGCAGATTCAACCTAGACAACATGGAATAGTAAAAATAGGTAATTATTAGTTAAATTATATTTAAATACATGTTTCGATTACATATTGATATTGCTTGTACATTAATAGTTAAAATTAATTTATTATCCTTTTTTGTATCCTTAAGCCATCATTGCATTGATCTCATACTTTGAAACAATAAGGAGAGGATGCCTGGATTCAACCTACACACATGTGTGGAATACTTTTAAATGCAGGTACTTGAGTTGTGTACATATAGATAGTTTTATATAAATTCAAAATATGTATGTTTTGATGATTCTATTTATATTGCTTGTAACTCTTTTGATATCAAGACTTACTACATTTTAGTACCTAGTTTGATGTTCTTGAGGACATCCAAATTTTGTAAATATTGTTTTGAGATGACATATATGTACATTACATACTACATAAGCAATTAAACATTTTAAAGTAAATTACAAATACATGTACATACATACTTATAGAATTAAACATACTCTATGTGTTTCTATGTATCAAAATCGATATTCTATATATTTTGTTTGTTAAATGTGCATGTTTTCCTACTTTGAAACTTTATATTTGATTTGCATAATCACTAAATATCATGTATACATTATTGTTAAATCAATTATATCTAGGTTAAGATTGCTGCATTATGACTTAAGATATCCCCTTAAGACCTCTCTAAGACATTGTATTATGACTCCTAAGATAATAATTTTAAACCTAAAACTCAAAACCCTAAGATACTCCCTAAGACATTGCATTATGACCTCTTTAAGACATCCCCAAAACCATAAACCCAACCCTAAACCCCAACCCTTAAGACATCCTCTAAGACATTGTATTACATGACTCCATTAAGACATCCCCTTAAGACGTTGTATTATGACCCCTTAAGACATCCCCTTAAGACATCATATTAGGACCCCTTAAGACGTCGTATTAGGATCCCTTAAGACATCCCCTTAAGACATTGTATTAGGACCCCTTAAGACATCCCCTTAAGACAACCTATAATTAGTGTTGGATGCTATTATTTGTTTTGACAACTTATAAATTAGTATTTGATGCCATTATTTATTTTGATAGCTTATAAATTAGTATTCGATGCCATTATTTGTTTTGACAGCTTATAAATTAGTATTGGATGCCATTATTTGTTTTGATAGCTTATAAATTAGTGTTGGATGCCATTATTTGTTTTGACAGCTTATAAATTAGTGTTGGATGCCAATATTTGTTTTGACAACTTATAAATTAGTATTGGATGCCATTACTTGTTTTAACAGCTTATAAATTAGTGTTGGATGCTATTATTTATAGAATTTATTAATTCTTTTTTTCTCTAATCTTCTATGGTATTGTTTATTTCTTAAAATTTTATCCTTTGTGGTATAAAAATGGATTGCTTTTGTTTGTGAATTATGATTTATTGAATAATTATTGATTGACGTGAATTGAATAAGTTCATTAACTAATTATCACTAATTATTGAATGTACATATCATGTATATCATGTATGAGATCACTAAATTTGTAAAGTATAAATATTAAAATGTCCTATTAATTTCAACTTTAATTTCATATTTATATTTAATTTCACATTAATGTCCTATATTAATGTCTTGACTATGAACATAAAATGCATAAATGTACATGTGTAAATTAAAATTTCAAACAATAATAAAGTCCATAATTTATGTAACATATTAAGTGCATGAAACCAATATATTAAGTGCATGGAATAAAGTCCAGAGTACAACCCGTGAACTAAAGTCCAA